>ML816431.1:99603-115881 GCA_009831015.1 Picea engelmannii
TGTAGGCAAGACAGTGGCTAATTTGCAAAGATACTGCTACTGGCCTAAAATGAATGAAAGTGTTTCAAGATATGTTCGAGGATGTTTGTTGTGTGCCACAAGTAAACCTAGCAATCGAAAGTTGGGTTTGTATACTCCACTTCTTGTTCCTTCTCGACCTTGGGAAAGTATTTCCATGGATTTTGTAGGTGGTTTACCTATGTCGAGACGAAATCATGATTATCTTTATGTTGTGGTTGATCGATTTAGTAAAATGTGTATTTTGATGCCTTGTACTAAGCAGGTTACAGCTGAACAAACGGCACAAATGTTCTTTCAAAATGTTTGGGTGCATTTTGGATTGCCTAAATCTATTAATTATGATTGGGATTCTCGATTTGTTGGAAGTTTTTGGTCGAGTTTATGGGCACTCATGGACACCAAACTTAAAAAGAGCACATCTTTTCATCTGCAAATAGATGGTCAGACAGAGGTGGTAAATCGAACAGTGGTGCATCTTCTTTGTGCTTATTGCAGCAAGCATCCTAAACTTTGGGATGATCATTTACACTACATTCAGCATGTGTACAATCAAGCTAAGCACTCTTCAACTCAAACGTCGCCATTTGAAGCATGTTTTGGCTATTTGCCCAAGTCTCCTTTAGATTTTAGCTTTGGGAAGGATATTGCTATTGATGGTCAATATGACATTGATAGGGCAGAAAAGTTCATTGAATGAAGTCAGTCGATACATCAAGTGGTGCAAGAGCAGTTGGAAAAGAGTCAAACCAAGTACAAGACGAGACATGAAAAGCATCGTGTTGATCACAGTTTCCAAGTTGGAGATGAATTTTGGCTTTACATCAGTAAGGAGAGGCTTAAAGGAGAAGGTAAAAAATTGAAACCGATTCGATATGGTCCTTTCAAGATTATCGATAAGATTGGTAACAATGCCTTTCATTTAGATTTGCCTCCTTATATGCAAATGTATGCAGTCGTTAATGTTGAGAATTTGAAGTTGTATGAGCCTCCGTTGATTGATGATCATGGAGAGCATGTTCAGATTCCTTCTATAGATGATTTTTCCCCATAATATCTTACAGAACTGCATGAAGACACAATCCTTGATAGGAGAATGTGAACTTCAAAACAAGGAAATGTGGAGTATCTTCAAGTTGGTCTTAAAGGTACCAATCCAAGCAAATCCAAGTGGATTGAGGTTGGAAGGGTGAGGAAACTATACCATCATATTCACATAGACTGAAATAGTCTTTTGGAGGTCCAAAAGCTTCCCAATGGGGAGGTGTGATCAGGGGATCAAATTTTGTTCAAAAATTCAAAGTGCTCAAAATCACTTCAAATCGAATGAGAGTGTAGGCCTCGTCGTTGTGAACCCAACGCAACTCATTTTGTCTCAAACGAACGTCGAGAGCGAGAGATATTGTGATCTGTTTGGATTGTCAAACAGGCAAAAAAAAGGACATTGACTGTGCAGTCTATACAAGTTGACGTGGCAGGGACCGTACGACCATATGTTGATGTGGCATGTGATGATGTGGTGGTTTTTGATTGGCAGATGTGGTCAAATTGTGATGTGACACGTGGCATCATTTTTGGTCAATGGTATGGTGCCACGTGGCCCAATCATGGGCTGCCACGTGGCACCCCTTTATTGGCTATTGGTTTGTTATTTAAAATTTTATGGGGTCCGTGGGGGTCGAACCCCAGACCTCCCCACCAGTGTAAAGCCTTAACAAATTCCGCCCGACCAATACGCCCACACATTGTTGCTTACCATATAACCATTTGCATTTTATTTAAGTTCAAACTTTTGTATATGTGGGCGGGGGTCGGGCTGGGGCTTAGCCCCAGCCCGTGGTATTTTGTGTTACACCATGTGACCACTTACTATACGGTGGGCACACGTGGGAATGTATTTCAAATGGATCCCTCGGTCACATTTCCGATACATACGACCATACCTTCCGTTGGTGCGCACGCGGGGTTATTCAAATGTTTAAACATGTGGTTATATGTGTGATCACATGCGACCACAACAGGGAGCGTGGGGGTTTGAAACGATTGGGTTCTTTTTCTAGCCCGAGGTCATATCATGGACCCATGTGCCTGAGAGCTAGGCGGTTAGGGGCTGGCGCGCCCATAACCATCCTACAATTCGCACTGTTTACATGGTTGCGTTCGGTGCCGGGTTTTCACGCTTTAAATTGCGTGTGTGCTAGGTTGCATGAACAAGGGTGCGATTTGTAGATGCAGAGACAGCAAGCTTGAAGGGGGGACTTCAAGGAATCCTAAATTCTTCGTTTTTTTGGCCAAACGAGGTGCCGAAAAATCCCAGCTAGGGGTTTTTGGACACTCTGAAACCATTGGAGCAGTCTGTTGGTCATTTTGAGCATTGTAAAGCACGTTTTTGAGCACTTTGAGCAATTAATAATAATGATCCATTGGAAGCTGGACCACGAGATGTAGCCCAAGAGAGGGGTGAACTCCTTTATCATTTTCTGTGTTTATGTGCTTATGTTCATTTTTTATGCTGATGTTTATTTGTGTCTTAAATGAGTAAACCCTATTAATAATGTGTTGCAAAGTTGATCCATTTTCTTTTAACACATAAACTTTACTTGCAAATATTTTCAAGATTTCAAGTCTTCTTCATTTTTAGATCAAGTTGGGAGAAGGCTCTTTTATTGATTTGATTTACTCATCATGATGCATTTGACTTGATATCCTTGGAGGGAATATTCATTATCTTTGAAGGACCTAGTTGGTGGACAATTTTGGAATGAAAAGCCTAGCTCGGGCTTCCTTGGGGCTTGAAGCCCATATGTTGGATATCAGGGCCCACACACCAGATGATGATGATTTTCCTTTGGAGGCCTAAACGACACTTTGGAGGATCTCACCTAGCCCCTACAAGCCAAACGACTTGCCTTTGGAGGCTAAAACGTCACCCTAGGGCTAGGGTTTGGTGGTGATTGAAGACACTTGGCACTTTTTGAGGGAGGGAGACCTTGGATCATGGAGGAGTGTCTTAACTTGAAGACATTTTTCCTTTGGAGACCTAGCACACTCATCTCCAACCCAACGAATTGACCTAAAAGTGCCAAAACGTTTCCCCAAGAGGGTGACATCACGTTCCTAGGGTTTATCTTATGTGCAAATTATGAATTAAAAAATGTTTGGAAACGGGGCAAGAGTAAGGGTTTTTGTCCCCTTATCTTGTGTTTTATCCTTTTAATGTGGACAAACTATGTTTTATAGGATTTGTATAAATAGAGAATATCTCTATTTCATTTTCATCATAGCTCTCCCATTGTGAGAAGACTACATTGGCTGAAATTTTTTCTATACTTGAGCATTTTTGGTATCTCTCTCTCTCTTACAAATGATTTTTGGTATATCTCTTGATGAATGGATGAGATAAGATGGTGTGCACCTCTTGGAGACTCTTGTTCTTGCTTATGGATGGTTTGTATTGGTGAAAATAGGGTTTGATCTTGCAACTTTCTTGGTTTTGGTAAGGAAAATCTGCATTCTTCTTGCTCATTTCATGATATTGTTGGTTAAAACCCTAGGAGGAGTATAAGTGCATACACCCTCCATCAGGTTATCTTCATTTGCTAGTTTACAATTCTTTTATTGCATGGTATCTTGGAGGAGTACAAGTGTGTACACTCTCCTTGATCTACCTTGAGTTTGGTTTTCATCCCCTAGGGATGATCCAGAATTGGATCCAGGAACTTGATGGGGCTCAAAAAGGCCTTAAAAAAAAAAATTGGAATGGATTCAAAATGGACATGTGCGTAGGCCTTGTCCATATGAACCCAATGCAAGTTGAACAGGCTCAAACAGACGTTGTATGCTCCAGATATTGTGATCTTTTCATTTTGCCAAACAGGCAAAAAAAATGATGACTGTACAGTCCATACAGTGCCATGTGGCAGCTGATTGTACAGATCATACAATCTTACAACTGATGTGGCAAGGAATAGTGCATGATGACATGGAAATATTTGGAGGTGACACATGGCATATGATCGTACAGTTATGTGGACAAGTTGTTGACTGGGTAGAGACAGGTGGACCAATCAAGGAGTGACACGTGTCCCCACTGCAAGGGTGACACATGGCTCATCTGTACAGTGCTTATGTGGTAGGTGATGTGGAAGAAATGTTTGGCAGAGTTGGAAAAATAGAGTGTTGACACGTGGTAGTTCTCATGGCGTATGAGAAGGTGCTACGTGGCCCAGACATGGGCTACCACATGGCACCCATTCGTTGGATAAAGATTTTGGAAAAATATTGGACTCCATGAGGTTCGATCGCGTGACCTCCCACCGGGCAACGTCTTGGCAGGGTCGGGCTAGCCAGCCTGCCCTAACTATGGGTCTTAACCATATATTTTTTCACATATATATAAGTTGCAAGTGTTGTACATACGGGCAGAAAAAAGGTTGAGGCCTAGCCCCAGCCCCCTGCAGATATCCACACGATCGTGTAACATGACCACAAGCCCACACTTCATACTGTTGGCACGATCCATTTCTCCATCCCTCAGTTCCATCATACTCCATCTAACTCGGGATTTATGACCTATGGCACACAAAAGTATAGTGGTTAGCCCCGGTCGGTCGGGCTAGCCCATTGACTAGGGGCATAACTAACGATTGATCCAATGAGGGCTTATAACAGTTAATGCATGGAGGACTAGGTTATGGCAACATGGCCCAAGAGCATGTGACCAGGAGCAGGAATAAGGGGCCAGCGCACAAGAATTTAGCACTTGGCCACATGGACGATCCCATCTGACCAGGGGCGCGGAGATAAAAAGATTACACCCAAATATTTGCATAAAGTGGGTTTACACTATATTATATGATTTTGTAATGATTTTTTCAGCAGAATTGAGAGATTTTGGTCATTTTTGGAAGATATTGGGCCCTTTTTATGCCAGATCTTGGGGGGGAAGTTGGGAGATGGTTACCAACTTCAGATATATATAAACCAGGGGTTCTTGAAGCCAATGTGGGAGATTCAGATAAGGTTTATGCTGAATATTTTCCAAGCCAAATCCATTTTTATGCAGGGAAGTTGTTGAGGAGAGCACCTTTGCGAGCCATATCTGGGAGCTCCGGTCATCCGATTTGAGTGTCATTTCTTTTGTTGGGTTCTAGAGATCTGATAGAATAAGACCAGATCAATTTGTAACCTTTTTCAACACTATTGTGATGTACTTTTAAAGCTTTGAACAGAAATAAGAAAGCCTCACCCACTGAGACAAAGGCCTAGAGACGTAGGTGAGATTTTCGAACTTCATTATCACTTTGGTGTTTTATGGTTTGTTGTTCTCATGCTTATGTTCATATTTGTACATCGCTTTATGGATTTCATGTTTACTTTATAATTATTCCTCTTTCATTCAACTTCCTAAATGGTTATTAAACACATGCATAATAAGTCAACCATTGTCATTTAAAATATATTTTCATATCAAGTGGTATCAGAGCTAGTTGACATTTGGATTTGAGTTTTGCATGATTACCAGGGAAAAGATACATCGTGGTGAAGGTGAGCTTGTTGAAGAGAATCCATTAATTGGATTGAGAAATAGAACTTCTCAAAGTAAGAAGATGGCATCGGAAGAGGGACTTTCTCAGGATGAGAAAGAGTTTCAAAAAACTGTATTCTCCATGTCGGAGATGATAAAGGTTTTGTATGAGGATTACTTGGAACAAAAGAGACCAAATCTAGGTGAATCTTCAAAGGGAAAAAGTGAAGAAGGAGAGGATCCTCCTCAAATTCCTCCTTCACCTCCATCTTCACCTCCTTCTTCTCATTCTTCTTCAAGTTCAAGTTCTAAAAGCACCGCAAAGAAACATGTCCATAAACATAAGAATGAAATGCCTTTACTAAAACTTGATGTTAAATTCAAATTACCCATGTGTGATGGTGAAGTCAATGCAAAGATACTTGGTAATTGGGTCAGACAAATGGAGGTTTATTGCAGTGTGCAACAAATCAAGGCTGAGGCAACTCAGATCAAGTTGGCATCACTTAGACTTGTAGGCATAGCACTCATCTGGTGGAAAAGCAAGTTGCAAAATGGCACGCAACAAGTGGGTAATGTATTTCCATCATGGCAAGTTTTTATTTTTTCACTCAGAAAGAAATTATATCCTTTGAGTTATAAAGAGAAAGTGTTAATTGAATGGAAAGCTCTTAAACTAAGAAAGGGACAAATAGTGCAAGAATACACCGATGGATTTCATAAAATGACATTGATGTTAGATATTCCTTTACATACCCAAGAAACTATTATGAAGTACATAGGAGGTTTACCTACACATATTTGAAATAGTGTATTCATGTTTGGACCTACTAATCTTGATGAGGCTTTTGTTCAAGCGACATACATTGAAGTAGGGAAAACAGGTGTTGCTGTATCAGGGGAATCGTCTTCAAGGAAAGAGGACAAAAGGAAGTGGAATGGAAAAAAGGCAAATTCAGTGGCAAGAAAGGAAGAGAATCCCTCTTGCAAGCATTGCAAGAAAGAGGAGCATGATGAGGACCATTGTTGGCAATTACATCCTGAGAAGAAACCGAAGTGGTTCAAGTAAAATAAAGGGAGGCAAACAATTGCAGCAGCAACACGACCCACAGACTTGGGATCGCATTTAGGTGATGAATCTAAAGTCTCATTGGTTGGTATGATAGGTAAAATTGGTTAAGGATTTGATTGTAGAAGTAAATTGCTTCACATAAGGGTCATCATGAGGCACACTAAGGTCGACACATTGATAGATAGTGGATCTCAATCTAACTTAATTTCATGGGAATTGGTTAAACAATTGGGATTAAAAACACAGATGCATCATAAACCTTACACAATTAAATGGATAAGAAACAATCATCAAATACACATAACAAAGCAGTGCACATTAAAATTCACAATTTCATCTAAGTTTGTGGACGAGATAACATGTGATGTGGTGCCACTAGGTGAATGTGGAATGGTCTTAGGTAGTCCTTACTTGTATGATCATAAAGAAATCTTCTACAGGGAAAAGAATCAATATCATTTAACAAAAGCAGGTCAAGAATATGTGTTTCATGCTCATCATTTAAAGGCAAAAAACTCTCTTCCAACTATGGAACAATTAAGAAAGGTGGCTCATGCAATCAACACACCTATAATTGTTTCAAATCAAGTAATTGATCTTAAGAAAGAACATGAGATGATTGTAGAATGGAAAATCAATCACACTTTGCTTCAAGATAAGCTAATGTCGTGCAAGTATTACAAACATATTAGCTCATTTGTGGTCATATTTTTTATGCTATCATTAGTAATGTTGTCTACATGGATGATAGTCGCTTCAATAAGATGTGACAGGGTACAAATGGCTAACAATATGTTGTCAGTTATCATGATTGTTTTACAAATGATCTTGATGAGACAGGTGCATAGGACAGAGTTCAAAGACAAAGAACAAGTCGGGTGGCCTATCCCGAACTTGATAATTGTTCAATAACCTTTTTGGGACAAAAAGGTCTTTAGTGGGGAGGTGTGATCCAGAATTGGATCTAGTAGCTTGATGGGGCTCAGAAAGGCCTAAAACTCAAAGTTCTCATAATGGCTTCAAAGAAGAGGTGTGTGTAGGCCTCGTTGATACAAACCCAACGCAACTTGAACGGGCTCAAACGAACGTCGTATGCTCCAAATATCGCGAGCTATTCATTTTTCCAAACAGACAAAAAAAATGATGATTGTATAGTCTGTACAGTCCCACATGGCAGCTAACTGTACAGGTCATACAGCCATACACATGACATAAAAGGGATAGTGGATGTTGACATGGAAACCTTTGGAGGTGACACGTGGCAGCTAACCATACAATGACGTGGACAGGTTGTTGACTGGGCAGAGACAGGTGGACCAATTAGGGAGTGACACATGTCACCATTGCAAGGGTGACACGTGGCAAGTACAATGGAAGGTGATGTGGAAGAAATGTGTGGTAGAGATGGACAAATAGACTGCGGACACATGGCAGTTCTCATGGCGTATGAGAAGGTGCCACGTGGCCCAGACATGGGCTGCCACATGGCACCCATTCGTTGGATAAATATTTTGGAAAAATATTGGACTCCATGAGGTTCAATCACGCGACCTCCCACTGGGCAACATTTTGGCAGGGCCTGTCTAGCCAACCGCCCTAACTATGGGTCTTAACCATATATTATTTCACATATATATAATTTGCAAGTGTTGTACATATGGGTGGAAAAAGGGTTGGGGCCTAGCCCCATCCCCCAGCGGATATTCACACGACCATGTAACATGACCACGAGCCCACACTTCATACCATTGGCGCGATCCATTTCTCCAGCCCTCGATTCTGTGATACTCCATATGACTTGGGATTTATGACCTATGGTGCGTTGAAGTATAGCAGTTAGCCTCAGTCGGTTGGGCTAGCCCACCGACCAGGGCCGTAATCAAGGGCTGATCCAATGGGGGCTTATAACAGTTAACGCGTGGAGGACTAGGTTATGGCCACATGGCCTAAGAGCATGCGACCAGGAGAAAGAATAGGGGGCCAGCGCACAAGCCTTTAGCTCATGGCCACATGGAGAATCCCATATGAACAGGGGTGTGAAGATAAAGGGGTTGCGCCCAAATATTTGCATAAAGTGGGTTTACACTATATTATATGATTTTGTAATGATTTTTTCAGTAGAATTGAGAGATTTTGGTCATTTTGGGGGGATATTGGGCCCTTTTTTAGGCCAGATATTGGGGGGAAGTTGGGAGATGGTTACCAATTTCAGATCTATATAAACTAGGGATTCTTGAAGTCAAGGGGGGAGATTCCGAGCAAGTTTATGTTAAATATTTTCCAAGCCAAAGCCATTTTTATACAGGGAATTTGTTGAGGAGAGCACCTTTGCGGGTCATATCTGGGAGTTTCGGTTGTCCGATTTGAATGTTGTTTCTTTTGTTGGGTTATAGAGATCTGGTATAACAAGACCAGATCAGTTTGTAACCTTTTTTGGCACTGTTGTGATGTACTTTTAAAGCTTCAAATAGAAATAAGAAAGCCTCACCCACTGAGACAAAGGCTCAGAGATGTAGGAGAGATTATTGAACTTTGTTATCACTTTGGATTTTTATGGTTTGTTGTTCTCATGCTTATATTCAAATCTGTACATCGCTTTATGGCTGTCATGTTTACTTTATAATTCTTCCTTTTTCATTTAGCTTCCTAAATGGTTAATAAACACATGCATAATATCTCAACCACTGTCATTTAAAAGATCTTTTTGGATCAAGGGAGTAAGAGAGTTTACACCCCTAGGGATCTTGTTGATATAACTTGTGTTTTAAAGACTCCATTCACCCTTTTTAAAGGAACTAATCTAAAGTTTTCATTGGAGAAATAAATTGTTTTCCTTGGTAAACGTGATTTAGTGAGATATTGATCTTGTTCAAGTTGGAAACTTTTTGTGATGCTTTGAGGTTGTTAAAGCCTCTAGGGAATATTAGTCTACTTAGTCTCTTGGGAGATACAACTAAATTAAATCTACAGCCATTAGCGCTGCAGAAAATTACTCTCTTTTTTATTCATAACTCACAATTCAACTATCAGAAGTTGCTAGCAATTTACCCCTATAATCTACTAGTCCTAGCGCATATTTTGGGTGGATTGTTTGTGATTTTTGGTAGCTAATTTTTCTTATATAAAAACTTGTTTTCTACATCCATAAGGATGAATAATATATCTGCAATACTTGTTTCTTACAGCCTTATTTCATTGCTAAAGTCTTGTGATTTATTACTATAGTTATACTAGTGTTTAGCTAGCTCACCTCTTGCATCATTTGATAGAATTTTAGAATCTTGTTTAGCAGCTCTAATAATCATGTGTTCGTTGATATATTTTTTTTTTCACTGCTGCAAATAGGTACAGCAACCTTAACTTTATATTCCACTTAACATATAGCTTGTATAATTGGTTTTTCTTGTGTCTCGGGCAAGTATTATCATCATCTGCAGGTGCTCAAACTACTTGGAAACCATTGACCACTACTGAGATTCATTTCCAAGCCAATTTCCTTCTATAAACTTGACCTATAGGGGAATTCATTTAATCATCTCACTTTTTGTCTCACTTCCCCCCTAGGGTCACCCGGGATTCACCCCTTGAGGTGATCACTTCACCTCTAAAGTGATGGGAATACTTATATAAGGTGACAGTGGGTAGGTATCCTCCTATTTGTCGTCATATTGTGGTTTGGTTTGGGATTTTCCCAACCTACAACTTGTGCGATAAAATTTTGGCATCGTTGTTGGGGAGGATTTTGAATCCCCTTTTGTGCCCTAACGACACTTTGGCAACCTTCCATCCCAAATGCTTTACCCCTATCTTGCCCGACGACTCCACTTGAAAGGTGTTCCCCTTCCACCCTTGATGATCCTTAATCTCACCTGGTGACTCCACCATTCAAGAACCCACCTTTCCCTGATCCCCCTTTCCATCCTTTGACAAACCTTGATCTCATCTGGTGATTCCATTGAAGTATTTATCCAAGTGATGGAAAGATGTCTCTATGGCATTTCCATTAGGCATACAAAGCCTTGGATGTTCAATCTATTTATTGGTATCTAAATAAATGCTCAATGAAACAGTTGATTCATGTTCCTAAGTTCGGTAGTGATCCATCCTCGATTGTTGCACATGTCGTCGAGTTTGTTGAATTCATCATACACTACAGCATAGAACAAGAATATGTGATTGTGTGGTTGTTTCTCTTATCTCTTGAAGAAAGGAAAAGAGATTGGATCAAATATTCTTGTAGCCCCTAAAGTATTTCTTCTTCAATAATCCTTATCCAAGAATTCCTTGAGTATTGGGGCCCAAGAAATCAGAAGCTTGAAGAAATTATTCAAGACCTTGAGGAAATTCTCCAAGGATGTTTATTTCTTTCATAATTTATTGAAGGTTTGAAAGATACACTTCTTCTAAAATCTAATGAAATCACAGTTGAGGAAGAAGAGATGGAGGATGATATTAATGAGGAAAGTTTGAGTGCCTCAAGGAAAACATACAGTAGGACAATGAGTTATGTGAACAATTACTTGAACATTTCCATAATAAGGACTTCCTGTTCAAGTTCTATGTGCAAATAAAGGAAGAGTGCAACGCTATCCTACAAAATTATGAGAGGAAGTCTACCTTGAACATGGCATGGGAGGTTGTCATTGCATATTTTAGATTAAAATCATTGTGTTATGTTGTGATAAAGAAATATGGTTGCAGGAGGGATTTCCAACTTAGTATTGATCATTCTTGATGCACGAAGAAGTCTGCAAACTTGTTAGAGATCAAGATTAGGCTGGTGAATTGTTTGATGATGAAGACTTGGTTAAAGAGAAAATTCATGAAGAGAGTTTCCAAAAATAAGAATACCATGATTAAATGCAACATCCAAATGATAAGAAGGATACATTGGCATATGTGTTCCCACTTAATGAAGATAAAGTCGTTCAACATCATTTTCCACCTACACATGAAGATGGAGAAGTGATTAGTCCCAATAATGCAAATGATTTTGTGAAAGACCTCTATGAACTGGACTATCTACACATTGATTATTTCATATAGGTTGGGAGACGTAGATGGGATGTGGGTTTCTTCATTATTGATATAGATCCCATTTACAACATTGAATCTATATCTCAAGTAAAAGGGGTTGAGTGGTCATCTTCAGAGGATTGTTCTATGTGCACATATGATTCAGTTATTTGGTATCCCGATGATGATATGGTCACAGAATTATTTCATCCATTTGAAGATAATTTGTCGCAATGTGCTCATGATGATCCTCAACCATCCCTTGAGAGTTGTGATGAGTATTATTTCGGCGACCCAAGCTTTTTCTATGAATATTTCCAGCCACTCTCATTCTCATATTTTGATCGACACCAGGTCATGGCCAGTCCAGAAATTTTCAGGGCTCATGTTACCAAATGGAATTACTCTTAGATTGGTACTTTTGGCATGGAGTTGCAGATAAAGAAACAATGTTTTATAAGACCAGGATAAAAAAAAAAAATCTCTAGACCTGAAATTGTGCCTTAACCCATTTCCTCTTGTTTTTAAAATCATCAGGTTTTCTTGGGATCCCTTATCCCCTCTCAACATTCAGGAAGTAGTGAAAAATAACAAGCCCTTGCATATGAATAAATCATTGAAGAAGGTCCTGTGGATTTGTTGACACTATATCTTTTTTAAACATGTCATAGATTAAGTTCCTTATGTTCCATGAAATATGGTTTCAGTGATGAAGAAGACTTCCATGAAATGCATCATGTTGAATATCCACTTGAAGTCTCCCTGACTTTTGTTCTTTCTACACACAAAGACAAGGATATGGTCATTTTCAGTCATATAGATGAGCCATCATCTACATACAATAGTCCAACTCAGAGATAGATCGATCAGGCTTGTGGATGTTCTAACTTGGTATCATAGCTAGGAAGACCTAGACTCTCCAATGAGAGTGCTTTTATGTTGAGATCCATGCTTATGAAATTGTTGGTAAAGTGAGTGACCCGTGGAAGAGAGATATGCACACAAAATGAAGCGATGGTTCATGGGTTTATGAACCATGGTGAATGGCACATGGAAATGGAGCATAGAAAGAAGTGCATTGAGGAAGAATTACTTGGTGAATGATTTCTTTAGCTCATTGTATTTGGAGTAGGGAGGGATGGTTTTAAAGAAGTTGGTAGACACTTATTGCATCATTTTCTCGGGCATACAGTGGATCGACATGGAGCATAGGAGGAAGTAAATTAAGGAAGAATTACTTGTTGAATGAGTGATTTGGCTCATTGTATTTGGAACAAGGAGGGATGTTGGTAAAGAAGTTGGTATATGCTTCTCGCATCATGTGCTCCTCCATACAATGGTAAAATAAGTACTTGGTCTATGTAATTGTATTTGGAGTAGGAGAGATGCTTGCAATGAAATAGGTTGATGTGTCATAGCATCATGTGCTTAGGAATAGAATTGTAATTATTTTTATGGAGTTGGATTTTATCACATGTAAATGGGCATATGGTTGTAGGACATGTTTAGGCATGTGTACCCCTGATTTGATGGTTCACTGATATAAAGTTTAGATGTAGACCTAGGTGATAGGGAAGCATGTTGTATTCTTGATACTCGTTTTATAAACTTTGAGGCAGGTAGGTTTTTATACCAAGTCAAGTTTAAAAGGAGGAATGTTGGGTTAATCTTGACTCGGTCATAAAGTCTTTGCTTCAGTCATTGTTGGGTTTATTGTTAGTGGTTTACGAGCCCATGGTATTTTCTCATGGTATTTGATGTGATTCGTTGCATGGTTATCTCCACACCATGCATGTATATGAATTTCTTTGTATGGCTATCCATGTCCATGCATGTCTTCGCATGGCTATCCCCACTCCATGCAAGTCTTTTCATGGCTATCTTGAGGCCATGCATGACTTTGTATTGTAATCTAATTATGTTAAAAGAATTAGGGTTGTAATTGATGAGGCCTATTTAATGGATAGATATACTCCATTGTGAGAAGCATCAATTGGTCGATGTTGGCTTGGCTTATCTAGTTTGGTGAAGGTTAATAAATATCTATGGAGGTGTTGGTTCTCATGGTTAAGGGTTTCCAGGGTAAATTTCTAGTGTCCATTTATGTGCATGTTTTCTTGTTGTGCTATTTCTCTCTCAGTTTTTAGCAAAAGGATCATGACAAACATTATTATGTGGGCATAAAGGATCCTCTTGATTTTCAATAGTTGGGTATGTTTATGCAAATTTAATCCATACACCTCCTTGATTGAAAGAATCATTTCCTTGTGGAAAGAACTTGATTGGATCTAGTCTCTGTTGAGGAAAAGGTATGGAACACCCTACTCAATCATTTTCGGATCTTTCTTGGATAGGAAAAGATAGTTGGGAATGTCACCCGGGGTTTATAGCCTCAAAACATTCACTCAATCCACAAGTATTAATTACAAGGATTAAGGCTAGTTTTATGATTTGTATATGTTGCAATGTAAAAATAAAATTTAAACAAAGCTACAAGAATGTATACATCTTTTACAATAAAGTAAACATGGAGACCAAAAGAGAAAGGAGGAACCAAGTCATGAAAACACATGTATGAGACAGGACAATAATCTGATTGTATTTCATTCTAAGATACAAAAGTGTATTTCTCTTTACAAACCCCTGCGAGGGTATGGACCAAAGTCAGATTTAGAGGTCTCTGATCGGTACCATACAAAAAGACTCTGACTGTAAAATAAAACTGAAATTAATGATCTGGATCTGCTTGCCACAAAAATGTTTCCATTTGACTCTGCAAGATATTCTTTATCATCCATGAAAATTAATTCACAAACAGACAAGAATACACAGACTATCAAGGATGAATCAAACACCTTTAAAACAAGTTGTTGAAAAGTATGATTCAATTTTGAACATTGTTTCCTTCAATAAGACCATGTTGTCAACAAGAGGATTAGGCTTTTAACTAAACTCAGAAATGAATGAAAATTGAAGCTATCTCATTAACTAAAGAGAAAATTTTAGTCTTGTCTTTCTCTTTCTATTCTCCCCTTGTCTCTTCCTCTCATTGAACCTTTATTATTTCTCAATAAGTTGAGGTAGTTCAACTATTTCCTTTAGTTAAGTCAAATTAACTTAACTAATTAGTTTTGGGAGAAATAATTAATAATAATATATAAATAAGGGTCTGGTTAATAATTACTAAATAGGTGGGACCCCTTGTGACTCTCATCATTCTTTTGCCAATCATCAAATATGAAATAAAAAATTTATCATTTGGATCATATAACACCCTTGTAGCTCCCATTGATATCATTTAAATCGAATATTTAAATATCAACAAAATTTAAGGACATATCCCAAAAAATCAATATATCCATTTTATCCACAAAAATATCCAAAATAAAGCTTGTTGTCCCAAAAAAGTTGAAAACTATTCAACATTGTCTTCATCACTGAAAATCATAAAAAACATTTAAAATCCATATTTGTTTCTTTGTGAGGCATATTTCCTCTTCTCATTGTTGTCTCCAACTGACTTTTCTTGAGTAGCCCTTGGTTGGTTAGACCCTTGGGGTTGTATTTCACTGATCACATGGGAGTAGCCATCTTTTAGGTGGAGACGTGAAGACACGGATTTAGAGGATTTTGTGGATGGACTAGAGGGGGAGGTCGATGATTTTCCTTTGTCTTGCACAAGTTGTGGGATATCAGTTTTTAATCTTTTGCTAGCGTGCGAGGATTGTACTAGCGAAACAATAGGAGAAATTTGAACATTAGG
Source organism: Picea engelmannii (assembly GCA_009831015.1). Classification (NCBI taxonomy): domain Eukaryota; kingdom Viridiplantae; phylum Streptophyta; class Pinopsida; order Pinales; family Pinaceae; genus Picea; species Picea engelmannii. The sequence continues at coordinate 115,000 of ML816431.1, forward strand.
ATTAATTGGTGGTGGTAAAGGTAAGGACACAGTGAGCCAACCACGGTGGTGGGATATAGGATGGTGGAAAATTTCTTGCCAACTATCATTAGTGGGGACTTCGGGCTACATTGACACATGTGGAGGAACAGGAATCTCAAGAAAATTCTGAGGTTGAAATGGGGGTCTGTCAGATCGGGGATGCAATATACCATGGCCAACCCAATTGAAAAACCCATCTTGAAACAACTGGTTTAACTCTTGTGGATCAGCATCGAAGTGAATAGAAAATTGAGGCCTTCTATGGCCTCGCTGCCAGTTACCTCTGCCTCTATTATTTCGGCCTTTACTGCCCCTGCTGAAAAAACTCATCTTGTAAAAATATTTAACTAGTCATGATAAATTATTAATAATCCATACATGAAACTCTAATTAAAAAAATCAAGAGTTGGCTCTATTATTTACTACATGACACATTCAATCCATCCTTGAAAAAAACATTTATTAATTGCCACACTAACAGGGAATTGATAGGGTCATTGGGAGTATGGAGGGCTTGTATTTAGCGTAAAATGATATCATGGAGGGGGGGGAATTCATGAATATTGTTCAAGAAATCAATAAAACAATCAAACTGTGTATACAACCAGCTCCCAAAATATCAATCATCACTTAACTTATACATCATATTTTTCTTTTCCACACAGACTTGTCTTTAAAAATGAGTAACAACAGAATAGGGAGTGAAAAATGCAATCAGGATAATGAGGGGAGTGTATTTTTCGTAAAATGGTATAATGGAAAGGACTCCCATGGATATTGTTCTATTAATATATCAATCAATGCCATTTGGAACATCAAAATTTAAACTTCTTCACTGTCTCAAAATTGAAATTCAACACT
>ML816431.1:115981-137482 GCA_009831015.1 Picea engelmannii
AAAGAGACCAAATCTAGGTGAATCTTCAAAGGGAAAAAGTGAAGAAGGAGAGGATCCTCCTCAAATTCCTCCTTCACCTCCATCTTCACCTCCTTCTTCTCATTCTTCTTCAAGTTCAAGTTCTAAAAGCACCGCAAAGAAACATGTCCATAAACATAAGAATGAAATGCCTTTACTAAAACTTGATGTTAAATTCAAATTACCCATGTGTGATGGTGAAGTCAATGCAAAGATACTTGGTAATTGGGTCAGACAAATGGAGGTTTATTGCAGTGTGCAACAAATCAAGGCTGAGGCAACTCAGATCAAGTTGGCATCACTTAGACTTGTAGGCATAGCACTCATCTGGTGGAAAAGCAAGTTGCAAAATGGCACGCAACAAGTGGGTAATGTATTTCCATCATGGCAAGTTTTTATTTTTTCACTCAGAAAGAAATTATATCCTTTGAGTTATAAAGAGAAAGTGTTAATTGAATGGAAAGCTCTTAAACTAAGAAAGGGACAAATAGTGCAAGAATACACCGATGGATTTCATAAAATGACATTGATGTTAGATATTCCTTTACATACCCAAGAAACTATTATGAAGTACATAGGAGGTTTACCTACACATATTTGAAATAGTGTATTCATGTTTGGACCTACTAATCTTGATGAGGCTTTTGTTCAAGCGACATACATTGAAGTAGGGAAAACAGGTGTTGCTGTATCAGGGGAATCGTCTTCAAGGAAAGAGGACAAAAGGAAGTGGAATGGAAAAAAGGCAAATTCAGTGGCAAGAAAGGAAGAGAATCCCTCTTGCAAGCATTGCAAGAAAGAGGAGCATGATGAGGACCATTGTTGGCAATTACATCCTGAGAAGAAACCGAAGTGGTTCAAGTAAAATAAAGGGAGGCAAACAATTGCAGCAGCAACACGACCCACAGACTTGGGATCGCATTTAGGTGATGAATCTAAAGTCTCATTGGTTGGTATGATAGGTAAAATTGGTTAAGGATTTGATTGTAGAAGTAAATTGCTTCACATAAGGGTCATCATGAGGCACACTAAGGTCGACACATTGATAGATAGTGGATCTCAATCTAACTTAATTTCATGGGAATTGGTTAAACAATTGGGATTAAAAACACAGATGCATCATAAACCTTACACAATTAAATGGATAAGAAACAATCATCAAATACACATAACAAAGCAGTGCACATTAAAATTCACAATTTCATCTAAGTTTGTGGACGAGATAACATGTGATGTGGTGCCACTAGGTGAATGTGGAATGGTCTTAGGTAGTCCTTACTTGTATGATCATAAAGAAATCTTCTACAGGGAAAAGAATCAATATCATTTAACAAAAGCAGGTCAAGAATATGTGTTTCATGCTCATCATTTAAAGGCAAAAAACTCTCTTCCAACTATGGAACAATTAAGAAAGGTGGCTCATGCAATCAACACACCTATAATTGTTTCAAATCAAGTAATTGATCTTAAGAAAGAACATGAGATGATTGTAGAATGGAAAATCAATCACACTTTGCTTCAAGATAAGCTAATGTCGTGCAAGTATTACAAACATATTAGCTCATTTGTGGTCATATTTTTTATGCTATCATTAGTAATGTTGTCTACATGGATGATAGTCGCTTCAATAAGATGTGACAGGGTACAAATGGCTAACAATATGTTGTCAGTTATCATGATTGTTTTACAAATGATCTTGATGAGACAGGTGCATAGGACAGAGTTCAAAGACAAAGAACAAGTCGGGTGGCCTATCCCGAACTTGATAATTGTTCAATAACCTTTTTGGGACAAAAAGGTCTTTAGTGGGGAGGTGTGATCCAGAATTGGATCTAGTAGCTTGATGGGGCTCAGAAAGGCCTAAAACTCAAAGTTCTCATAATGGCTTCAAAGAAGAGGTGTGTGTAGGCCTCGTTGATACAAACCCAACGCAACTTGAACGGGCTCAAACGAACGTCGTATGCTCCAAATATCGCGAGCTATTCATTTTTCCAAACAGACAAAAAAAATGATGATTGTATAGTCTGTACAGTCCCACATGGCAGCTAACTGTACAGGTCATACAGCCATACACATGACATAAAAGGGATAGTGGATGTTGACATGGAAACCTTTGGAGGTGACACGTGGCAGCTAACCATACAATGACGTGGACAGGTTGTTGACTGGGCAGAGACAGGTGGACCAATTAGGGAGTGACACATGTCACCATTGCAAGGGTGACACGTGGCAAGTACAATGGAAGGTGATGTGGAAGAAATGTGTGGTAGAGATGGACAAATAGACTGCGGACACATGGCAGTTCTCATGGCGTATGAGAAGGTGCCACGTGGCCCAGACATGGGCTGCCACATGGCACCCATTCGTTGGATAAATATTTTGGAAAAATATTGGACTCCATGAGGTTCAATCACGCGACCTCCCACTGGGCAACATTTTGGCAGGGCCTGTCTAGCCAACCGCCCTAACTATGGGTCTTAACCATATATTATTTCACATATATATAATTTGCAAGTGTTGTACATATGGGTGGAAAAAGGGTTGGGGCCTAGCCCCATCCCCCAGCGGATATTCACACGACCATGTAACATGACCACGAGCCCACACTTCATACCATTGGCGCGATCCATTTCTCCAGCCCTCGATTCTGTGATACTCCATATGACTTGGGATTTATGACCTATGGTGCGTTGAAGTATAGCAGTTAGCCTCAGTCGGTTGGGCTAGCCCACCGACCAGGGCCGTAATCAAGGGCTGATCCAATGGGGGCTTATAACAGTTAACGCGTGGAGGACTAGGTTATGGCCACATGGCCTAAGAGCATGCGACCAGGAGAAAGAATAGGGGGCCAGCGCACAAGCCTTTAGCTCATGGCCACATGGAGAATCCCATATGAACAGGGGTGTGAAGATAAAGGGGTTGCGCCCAAATATTTGCATAAAGTGGGTTTACACTATATTATATGATTTTGTAATGATTTTTTCAGTAGAATTGAGAGATTTTGGTCATTTTGGGGGGATATTGGGCCCTTTTTTAGGCCAGATATTGGGGGGAAGTTGGGAGATGGTTACCAATTTCAGATCTATATAAACTAGGGATTCTTGAAGTCAAGGGGGGAGATTCCGAGCAAGTTTATGTTAAATATTTTCCAAGCCAAAGCCATTTTTATACAGGGAATTTGTTGAGGAGAGCACCTTTGCGGGTCATATCTGGGAGTTTCGGTTGTCCGATTTGAATGTTGTTTCTTTTGTTGGGTTATAGAGATCTGGTATAACAAGACCAGATCAGTTTGTAACCTTTTTTGGCACTGTTGTGATGTACTTTTAAAGCTTCAAATAGAAATAAGAAAGCCTCACCCACTGAGACAAAGGCTCAGAGATGTAGGAGAGATTATTGAACTTTGTTATCACTTTGGATTTTTATGGTTTGTTGTTCTCATGCTTATATTCAAATCTGTACATCGCTTTATGGCTGTCATGTTTACTTTATAATTCTTCCTTTTTCATTTAGCTTCCTAAATGGTTAATAAACACATGCATAATATCTCAACCACTGTCATTTAAAAGATCTTTTTGGATCAAGGGAGTAAGAGAGTTTACACCCCTAGGGATCTTGTTGATATAACTTGTGTTTTAAAGACTCCATTCACCCTTTTTAAAGGAACTAATCTAAAGTTTTCATTGGAGAAATAAATTGTTTTCCTTGGTAAACGTGATTTAGTGAGATATTGATCTTGTTCAAGTTGGAAACTTTTTGTGATGCTTTGAGGTTGTTAAAGCCTCTAGGGAATATTAGTCTACTTAGTCTCTTGGGAGATACAACTAAATTAAATCTACAGCCATTAGCGCTGCAGAAAATTACTCTCTTTTTTATTCATAACTCACAATTCAACTATCAGAAGTTGCTAGCAATTTACCCCTATAATCTACTAGTCCTAGCGCATATTTTGGGTGGATTGTTTGTGATTTTTGGTAGCTAATTTTTCTTATATAAAAACTTGTTTTCTACATCCATAAGGATGAATAATATATCTGCAATACTTGTTTCTTACAGCCTTATTTCATTGCTAAAGTCTTGTGATTTATTACTATAGTTATACTAGTGTTTAGCTAGCTCACCTCTTGCATCATTTGATAGAATTTTAGAATCTTGTTTAGCAGCTCTAATAATCATGTGTTCGTTGATATATTTTTTTTTTCACTGCTGCAAATAGGTACAGCAACCTTAACTTTATATTCCACTTAACATATAGCTTGTATAATTGGTTTTTCTTGTGTCTCGGGCAAGTATTATCATCATCTGCAGGTGCTCAAACTACTTGGAAACCATTGACCACTACTGAGATTCATTTCCAAGCCAATTTCCTTCTATAAACTTGACCTATAGGGGAATTCATTTAATCATCTCACTTTTTGTCTCACTTCCCCCCTAGGGTCACCCGGGATTCACCCCTTGAGGTGATCACTTCACCTCTAAAGTGATGGGAATACTTATATAAGGTGACAGTGGGTAGGTATCCTCCTATTTGTCGTCATATTGTGGTTTGGTTTGGGATTTTCCCAACCTACAACTTGTGCGATAAAATTTTGGCATCGTTGTTGGGGAGGATTTTGAATCCCCTTTTGTGCCCTAACGACACTTTGGCAACCTTCCATCCCAAATGCTTTACCCCTATCTTGCCCGACGACTCCACTTGAAAGGTGTTCCCCTTCCACCCTTGATGATCCTTAATCTCACCTGGTGACTCCACCATTCAAGAACCCACCTTTCCCTGATCCCCCTTTCCATCCTTTGACAAACCTTGATCTCATCTGGTGATTCCATTGAAGTATTTATCCAAGTGATGGAAAGATGTCTCTATGGCATTTCCATTAGGCATACAAAGCCTTGGATGTTCAATCTATTTATTGGTATCTAAATAAATGCTCAATGAAACAGTTGATTCATGTTCCTAAGTTCGGTAGTGATCCATCCTCGATTGTTGCACATGTCGTCGAGTTTGTTGAATTCATCATACACTACAGCATAGAACAAGAATATGTGATTGTGTGGTTGTTTCTCTTATCTCTTGAAGAAAGGAAAAGAGATTGGATCAAATATTCTTGTAGCCCCTAAAGTATTTCTTCTTCAATAATCCTTATCCAAGAATTCCTTGAGTATTGGGGCCCAAGAAATCAGAAGCTTGAAGAAATTATTCAAGACCTTGAGGAAATTCTCCAAGGATGTTTATTTCTTTCATAATTTATTGAAGGTTTGAAAGATACACTTCTTCTAAAATCTAATGAAATCACAGTTGAGGAAGAAGAGATGGAGGATGATATTAATGAGGAAAGTTTGAGTGCCTCAAGGAAAACATACAGTAGGACAATGAGTTATGTGAACAATTACTTGAACATTTCCATAATAAGGACTTCCTGTTCAAGTTCTATGTGCAAATAAAGGAAGAGTGCAACGCTATCCTACAAAATTATGAGAGGAAGTCTACCTTGAACATGGCATGGGAGGTTGTCATTGCATATTTTAGATTAAAATCATTGTGTTATGTTGTGATAAAGAAATATGGTTGCAGGAGGGATTTCCAACTTAGTATTGATCATTCTTGATGCACGAAGAAGTCTGCAAACTTGTTAGAGATCAAGATTAGGCTGGTGAATTGTTTGATGATGAAGACTTGGTTAAAGAGAAAATTCATGAAGAGAGTTTCCAAAAATAAGAATACCATGATTAAATGCAACATCCAAATGATAAGAAGGATACATTGGCATATGTGTTCCCACTTAATGAAGATAAAGTCGTTCAACATCATTTTCCACCTACACATGAAGATGGAGAAGTGATTAGTCCCAATAATGCAAATGATTTTGTGAAAGACCTCTATGAACTGGACTATCTACACATTGATTATTTCATATAGGTTGGGAGACGTAGATGGGATGTGGGTTTCTTCATTATTGATATAGATCCCATTTACAACATTGAATCTATATCTCAAGTAAAAGGGGTTGAGTGGTCATCTTCAGAGGATTGTTCTATGTGCACATATGATTCAGTTATTTGGTATCCCGATGATGATATGGTCACAGAATTATTTCATCCATTTGAAGATAATTTGTCGCAATGTGCTCATGATGATCCTCAACCATCCCTTGAGAGTTGTGATGAGTATTATTTCGGCGACCCAAGCTTTTTCTATGAATATTTCCAGCCACTCTCATTCTCATATTTTGATCGACACCAGGTCATGGCCAGTCCAGAAATTTTCAGGGCTCATGTTACCAAATGGAATTACTCTTAGATTGGTACTTTTGGCATGGAGTTGCAGATAAAGAAACAATGTTTTATAAGACCAGGATAAAAAAAAAAAATCTCTAGACCTGAAATTGTGCCTTAACCCATTTCCTCTTGTTTTTAAAATCATCAGGTTTTCTTGGGATCCCTTATCCCCTCTCAACATTCAGGAAGTAGTGAAAAATAACAAGCCCTTGCATATGAATAAATCATTGAAGAAGGTCCTGTGGATTTGTTGACACTATATCTTTTTTAAACATGTCATAGATTAAGTTCCTTATGTTCCATGAAATATGGTTTCAGTGATGAAGAAGACTTCCATGAAATGCATCATGTTGAATATCCACTTGAAGTCTCCCTGACTTTTGTTCTTTCTACACACAAAGACAAGGATATGGTCATTTTCAGTCATATAGATGAGCCATCATCTACATACAATAGTCCAACTCAGAGATAGATCGATCAGGCTTGTGGATGTTCTAACTTGGTATCATAGCTAGGAAGACCTAGACTCTCCAATGAGAGTGCTTTTATGTTGAGATCCATGCTTATGAAATTGTTGGTAAAGTGAGTGACCCGTGGAAGAGAGATATGCACACAAAATGAAGCGATGGTTCATGGGTTTATGAACCATGGTGAATGGCACATGGAAATGGAGCATAGAAAGAAGTGCATTGAGGAAGAATTACTTGGTGAATGATTTCTTTAGCTCATTGTATTTGGAGTAGGGAGGGATGGTTTTAAAGAAGTTGGTAGACACTTATTGCATCATTTTCTCGGGCATACAGTGGATCGACATGGAGCATAGGAGGAAGTAAATTAAGGAAGAATTACTTGTTGAATGAGTGATTTGGCTCATTGTATTTGGAACAAGGAGGGATGTTGGTAAAGAAGTTGGTATATGCTTCTCGCATCATGTGCTCCTCCATACAATGGTAAAATAAGTACTTGGTCTATGTAATTGTATTTGGAGTAGGAGAGATGCTTGCAATGAAATAGGTTGATGTGTCATAGCATCATGTGCTTAGGAATAGAATTGTAATTATTTTTATGGAGTTGGATTTTATCACATGTAAATGGGCATATGGTTGTAGGACATGTTTAGGCATGTGTACCCCTGATTTGATGGTTCACTGATATAAAGTTTAGATGTAGACCTAGGTGATAGGGAAGCATGTTGTATTCTTGATACTCGTTTTATAAACTTTGAGGCAGGTAGGTTTTTATACCAAGTCAAGTTTAAAAGGAGGAATGTTGGGTTAATCTTGACTCGGTCATAAAGTCTTTGCTTCAGTCATTGTTGGGTTTATTGTTAGTGGTTTACGAGCCCATGGTATTTTCTCATGGTATTTGATGTGATTCGTTGCATGGTTATCTCCACACCATGCATGTATATGAATTTCTTTGTATGGCTATCCATGTCCATGCATGTCTTCGCATGGCTATCCCCACTCCATGCAAGTCTTTTCATGGCTATCTTGAGGCCATGCATGACTTTGTATTGTAATCTAATTATGTTAAAAGAATTAGGGTTGTAATTGATGAGGCCTATTTAATGGATAGATATACTCCATTGTGAGAAGCATCAATTGGTCGATGTTGGCTTGGCTTATCTAGTTTGGTGAAGGTTAATAAATATCTATGGAGGTGTTGGTTCTCATGGTTAAGGGTTTCCAGGGTAAATTTCTAGTGTCCATTTATGTGCATGTTTTCTTGTTGTGCTATTTCTCTCTCAGTTTTTAGCAAAAGGATCATGACAAACATTATTATGTGGGCATAAAGGATCCTCTTGATTTTCAATAGTTGGGTATGTTTATGCAAATTTAATCCATACACCTCCTTGATTGAAAGAATCATTTCCTTGTGGAAAGAACTTGATTGGATCTAGTCTCTGTTGAGGAAAAGGTATGGAACACCCTACTCAATCATTTTCGGATCTTTCTTGGATAGGAAAAGATAGTTGGGAATGTCACCCGGGGTTTATAGCCTCAAAACATTCACTCAATCCACAAGTATTAATTACAAGGATTAAGGCTAGTTTTATGATTTGTATATGTTGCAATGTAAAAATAAAATTTAAACAAAGCTACAAGAATGTATACATCTTTTACAATAAAGTAAACATGGAGACCAAAAGAGAAAGGAGGAACCAAGTCATGAAAACACATGTATGAGACAGGACAATAATCTGATTGTATTTCATTCTAAGATACAAAAGTGTATTTCTCTTTACAAACCCCTGCGAGGGTATGGACCAAAGTCAGATTTAGAGGTCTCTGATCGGTACCATACAAAAAGACTCTGACTGTAAAATAAAACTGAAATTAATGATCTGGATCTGCTTGCCACAAAAATGTTTCCATTTGACTCTGCAAGATATTCTTTATCATCCATGAAAATTAATTCACAAACAGACAAGAATACACAGACTATCAAGGATGAATCAAACACCTTTAAAACAAGTTGTTGAAAAGTATGATTCAATTTTGAACATTGTTTCCTTCAATAAGACCATGTTGTCAACAAGAGGATTAGGCTTTTAACTAAACTCAGAAATGAATGAAAATTGAAGCTATCTCATTAACTAAAGAGAAAATTTTAGTCTTGTCTTTCTCTTTCTATTCTCCCCTTGTCTCTTCCTCTCATTGAACCTTTATTATTTCTCAATAAGTTGAGGTAGTTCAACTATTTCCTTTAGTTAAGTCAAATTAACTTAACTAATTAGTTTTGGGAGAAATAATTAATAATAATATATAAATAAGGGTCTGGTTAATAATTACTAAATAGGTGGGACCCCTTGTGACTCTCATCATTCTTTTGCCAATCATCAAATATGAAATAAAAAATTTATCATTTGGATCATATAACACCCTTGTAGCTCCCATTGATATCATTTAAATCGAATATTTAAATATCAACAAAATTTAAGGACATATCCCAAAAAATCAATATATCCATTTTATCCACAAAAATATCCAAAATAAAGCTTGTTGTCCCAAAAAAGTTGAAAACTATTCAACATTGTCTTCATCACTGAAAATCATAAAAAACATTTAAAATCCATATTTGTTTCTTTGTGAGGCATATTTCCTCTTCTCATTGTTGTCTCCAACTGACTTTTCTTGAGTAGCCCTTGGTTGGTTAGACCCTTGGGGTTGTATTTCACTGATCACATGGGAGTAGCCATCTTTTAGGTGGAGACGTGAAGACACGGATTTAGAGGATTTTGTGGATGGACTAGAGGGGGAGGTCGATGATTTTCCTTTGTCTTGCACAAGTTGTGGGATATCAGTTTTTAATCTTTTGCTAGCGTGCGAGGATTGTACTAGCGAAACAATAGGAGAAATTTGAACATTAGGATTAATTGGTGGTGGTAAAGGTAAGGACACAGTGAGCCAACCACGGTGGTGGGATATAGGATGGTGGAAAATTTCTTGCCAACTATCATTAGTGGGGACTTCGGGCTACATTGACACATGTGGAGGAACAGGAATCTCAAGAAAATTCTGAGGTTGAAATGGGGGTCTGTCAGATCGGGGATGCAATATACCATGGCCAACCCAATTGAAAAACCCATCTTGAAACAACTGGTTTAACTCTTGTGGATCAGCATCGAAGTGAATAGAAAATTGAGGCCTTCTATGGCCTCGCTGCCAGTTACCTCTGCCTCTATTATTTCGGCCTTTACTGCCCCTGCTGAAAAAACTCATCTTGTAAAAATATTTAACTAGTCATGATAAATTATTAATAATCCATACATGAAACTCTAATTAAAAAAATCAAGAGTTGGCTCTATTATTTACTACATGACACATTCAATCCATCCTTGAAAAAAACATTTATTAATTGCCACACTAACAGGGAATTGATAGGGTCATTGGGAGTATGGAGGGCTTGTATTTAGCGTAAAATGATATCATGGAGGGGGGGGAATTCATGAATATTGTTCAAGAAATCAATAAAACAATCAAACTGTGTATACAACCAGCTCCCAAAATATCAATCATCACTTAACTTATACATCATATTTTTCTTTTCCACACAGACTTGTCTTTAAAAATGAGTAACAACAGAATAGGGAGTGAAAAATGCAATCAGGATAATGAGGGGAGTGTATTTTTCGTAAAATGGTATAATGGAAAGGACTCCCATGGATATTGTTCTATTAATATATCAATCAATGCCATTTGGAACATCAAAATTTAAACTTCTTCACTGTCTCAAAATTGAAATTCAACACTTTGTTTCCAAAATTCAAGAACTAATATTTCACTTCCAGGCTATTCATTTGCATCTAGAATTTCCATTGCACATGAATCATTTCATAATCCTTTGCTCAATAAAAATTCAACAGTAGTAACATAGATTGCATGCAATAGGGTCGAGGAGTGAGCAACATCGTAACAATCATCAAAATAAACACAACCAACAATCGAGGAATGGACAAAATGTGGTTCCCGATATCAACACCAATACATTAAAACCACTATCGGGTTCCATGAAGTGGACACAAAAGGGATCCCTTCGTATAATATAATTCAAAATTGAAACTTCAAATAACAATGCTCCTAAAATCCTTTTCATTATGGATCACAAAACTCATTCAATGCATATATAATTTATCCACGGAGGTATTCCTTTCATACAAAATTGAACACACAATAGGTCGTATCCCTTAAACAATGTTTTTGCAATACATTCATCACCCCAATATATCCACAGGACAGACTATATTATCAAACAAATGAGTGGGGTTAACATTCTTTCCATTTTTGCATAGAGAATAATCAACTAAACCCATAACCCCAAATGAACACGAACTGTGTTTTTATCAAACTCTGGGTTGGTCACCTCCACAATAATTTCCAATACACGGGGTTCAATACATAACAGTGAATATTAATGCAGTGAGGGGAACAAGTTGATTGAATTGAGGATTTATCCAAAAGGAGCACGAGAAGCTTAAAACTTCCACAAAAAATCATATTTATATTCACAGAGTTGTTATAAGGACATGGGCACAATGGGTATGAAGACTAAAACCTTAAATGGCATGCAGAGTGTTCATATAACCCATGGGTAAGGAGAAGTGATACTCTTAGGGAAGAAACCCAAAACAAGAAACCAGAGGCAAGGCATGCTCGAGAGTCTCCAACTGTGTTCTTTCCCACAAGTAAAGCATGAATACCATATACAGTAAGAACATCCACACAGCTTTTCAATGCGCATGGTTCAAATAAAACGCCATAGATACCAACACTTAACCACCAATCCATATACAGTCAAAAACTTCGTACATTATAACTTTGGAAATGCACAAACAACGAGCAAACTCAAGAGCCAATTGTTGAATTAATTCAAGAGCAGAGCGAAATATTCATGGATGGAGTAGCAAGAAACCCATACCTGTGTAAAAAATTATAAGGAGAAACCACCAAGCTTGTATACCTCTTCCATGGTCGAACAAAATGGAGCAACAGCAACCAACAAGAGCAAGTGCAAAATGACTAGGGTGGCGGGATCGAGGAGGGTTAGAGTGACGTGAATTTACTACACGTCGTATCTACATTCATCCATATCCAGTATGAGCAAGCTAACATACAGCACATCAACCACTAACTCCAAAATAATTAATGCAGATCGAATACACCACCATTTCCCTAAGTCTCCAATTTAAGAAATGCGCCAAGCCTTGTTTAAAAACTCCAATGTGACATATCTCAAATACTTGCTAGGGATACCATGTTCCAACCTTACTTCCAATTCAAACAATGTGTGTACCCTTGTAGCATGAAATCACCACATCACACATATAACTTAAGCATGGATTTTAGGTCCTTCCTAAAAATAAACATAATAATACTTGTGAGTGTTAAATGAAAACAACACCATTCCCTTTTAAATTGTATCGCCCATAACATCATATTTGATTAATCATTTCGACAGAGATTTTAAATGCAAATAAATTGTAGGGATCATCTCAGCCAACTCATAAGCATGTCAAGCATAAGTGTCATCTCTTCATCATAGTCACACAAGTTACACAAGGGGTCCCACCTATTAGTATATTATTAAATATAGTTAAATAATAAGGCATTTGTAATCATTTGCAAGCAAGTACCATATGTTGCACTTTTGGTCATCAACAGTCTCCTCCTCTACATTTGTTTATAGAAATAAAGAAATGTATGTTGTGGGTGAAAGTCGATCATTTTGGAGTGATCGAAATGCGAGCTTGCAGGCTTGCGGTCTTTTGGAACATCGTTTACCCCCATAATATAACTCCTGCAAACAGAAAAGAACAACTAAGTATGGAAAAGGAAAAACAAAAAAAATGGTTAAGTGTTGATGTTTATAAAATTGTAGGTTTGTGGGTTTGCAGTGTTATGGTGACTATGGGTAAGGCTAACGCAAACTGCAAGAGAAAAGAAAAGAAAATTTGGCTAAGTATAGGATATACAAGAAATGGAAAAATGATATAAAGATACTCAAACTTTGATTACTGAAAAAGTGATCAACAATTGGCTCCAACTATGGGATAGTAACCCCCTGTGGGTTGCTAAGAATCCAAAAGGTCTGGTCCATTGATAAATGGAGTCAAAAAGAGAAAGAAAAATAGGGTAAGAGATAAGTACAAGGGGCAATTAAAAATAAAATAAAATAAAATTATGCACAAAAACAACATTTTGAAACTAGATGAAGAAGTGCTTAAGGTATTTCCCATTCACATGCAATGCTTATATTGTTTCGTCCATATTTTTAAACAAATAAGAGTTGTAACCCAAAATATTTTCAATCTTATGGAACCATATCCATAGAGTTTTACATTTAGTATGAAATGATGGTTTTTATTTTGCTTTGTTCCAGATTAGTACCAATTGGTCCTTTTGAAAATCGTTAAAGGTGGTGCTTTGATCAAATTTTTTCTTAATTATTTATTGCCTTCTCCTTATATATGTAAAAGCTTGTGTTCTTTTCTCTTCTAGTTGTATTAGTTGATTGTATTGATCTTGCATAGAAAAATCCACTTCAATGTCTTTTGCTCTGATTATTCTAGCTTCCTTTCCAGATGTATAGTTATTCTAGCTTCCTTTCCATATACCATTGTATAAGGTGATTGTTTATTACTTTTCTTTGGAGTAAGTCGACTTGCCCAAAGAGAATCCACCAGTTTTGTGTCATTTTTTTGGATTTTCATAAACTATCTTTTTAAGGACTTGGATCAAATTCTTGTTGGTTGATTCAACCATGCCATTTCTTTGAGGATAATAGTTAGATGACTACCCTATCATAATATCATATTCTCCATAGAATTGTGTGAATTTAAACCCAATAAAAATTGAAACGTTGTATGTGATATGTTTTTCAGGAACACCAAACCTAGCAAGAATATTGTCTTTCAAAAAGGTGATCAATTGGTTTGTATCAATAGTTTTCATAGCTACAGCTTCCTGCCATTTTGTGAAATAATCAGTAGTGGTGAGAATGTATGAATGTGCTTTGTTGTATTTTAGATTTATTGGACCTATGAAGTCCAAACCCCATCGTGTAAATGGTTCTTCTACCGACAAGGGTTTTAAGGGCATTGTTTCTCTCTTCATCTTTCAAAAAACAATTTGACATGGAATGCATTTTTTGGTCATCGAATAAGCATCTTTGAACATAGTTGGCCAATTATAACCTACTCTGATAATTATGTATGCTGTCACTTTTGGGAAAAAGTGGCCTCCACACATTCCTCTATGAAATTCTTCTAATGTTTGTTGGGCTTTCAAGTAGTATAAACATCTTAGTAGGATGTCATTAGGGTTTCTTCGAAAGAGGATTCCATAGACCATCACATATCAATTGGTCTTCATTTTTAGATCTCTTCTTTCTTTAGAAGACATTTCAATCGAGGCTTCAAGTATAAGATAATATCTTTATACCATTCATATTTTGTCAAAGATGAATCTTGTATGATAATGTGAGGGGAATTAACATCTTCAATGCCAGTCATTAGTTTGCATAATCCTTGTCCTTTTATAGCATTGAGGGGTTTGATTTATATATCATATTCTTGTATTTTTACTAACCAATTCGCCCATCTTCCTTCTCTAAATTGTTTACTGAGTAGCAGTTTAATAGGGGAATGTGGAACATAAGATATTACATGGGAAAATAGAATATAAGTTCTAAAATGAGTAATTTCCTTGACCAGAGAATAAGCTTGTTTTTCTATTGTTGAATATTTCAATTCATAATCACGAAGAGTTTTACTCATAATATAAATTGGAAGTTCTTCCCCCTTCGGATTCTTTTGAGTGAGTATAGAAGAAATGGTTTCTTCTAAAGAAAACGAATACAATATGAATTTTATGTCAAAGTTTGAGCTAATAAGGACCGAAGCAGTTGTAATTTCATGTTTAATGTTAGTGAAATCCTTATGAATTTTTGGAGTTCATTCAAACCTCTAATCCTTCTTCAACAATTTGTTGATTAGCTTTATTATTGTGGCATAATCATGAAGAGTTTTACTCATAAAGGAAATTGGAAGTTATTCCCCCTTCATATTATTTTGAGTGAGTATATAAGCAATGGTTTCTTCTGAAGACGATGAATAATGATTTATTCTAAAGAAAATGAATACAATATGAAGTCTATGTCAAATTTTGAGCTAATAAGGACCAGAGAAGTTGTAATTTCATGTTTAATGTTAGTGAAATCCTTTTGAATTTCTAGAGTTCATTCAAACCTTTGATCCTTCTTCAACAATTTGTTGATTAGCTTTATTATTGTGGAATATTCTAGAAGAAATATTTGCACAAAATATATCTTTCCAAAGAAAGATTTCACTCCCATTCGAGACATGGGAGGATTCAAACCATTTATTACCTTAATTCTTTCAAGATCATTGTGCATACCTTCTTTACTCACAATGTGGCCAAGAAGCTTTCCTTCTGATATTGCAAATAGACACTTCTTTGGATTCAAAGATATGTCATACATCCTGCAATGTTCAAATAATTTTCTGAGATATTTGAAATGTTGTTCTCCTAGCTTTGAATGAACTGTTAAGTCATCTTGATAATCTGCCATAAACTTCCCAATTAAATCATTAAAAGCATGATCCATAGCTCTTTGAAAAGTTGCATTAGCATTTTTTATCCCAAATGGCATATGGACATAAGCATATGTCCCCTGTGGTGTGAAAAATGTTGTATTTGGCATGTCTTCCTCGGCAAAAAGTACTTGGTTGTACCCAGAAAATCCATCCAACATTGACATTAATGCGGAACTAGTAACTTGTTGAAGCAAGGGTTCCATATTTGGAAGATGATAATTGTCTTTGACACTTTCTCTATTTATATCTTAGAAATCCACACAAATCATGATCTCACCATTCTTTTTCCAAACTACCACTAAATTTGATATCGATTATGAATGTCAAATTGAAAAAATTATACCAACTTTTTTCAACTTTTGTAATCCTATCTTTATCAAAGGTTTCAATTTTGGATTGATTAGCCTCAATTTATGTTTAAATGGTTTGGGACCTTCTCTCAGAGGAATGGTGTGTTTAAATATAGTCTTATCATATTCCTTAAAATCATCATAGGTCCAGGAAAAGACGTATTTAAACTCTTTAAAAATGAGAGTGAATTTCATGGCCTCTTCATCTATACAACTAGTCCCCAAATTTAAATACTTTGTTGCTTCATATGTCCCTATATTTATCTTCTGGATTTCTTGGAATTTTTTGAGGGATAATTCTTCTGTCACATTCTTATTCTTTGTTTGATTATCTCCTATAAAAAGAGATTCCAAACTAACACAACTTTTTTGAAGCATGTTAACTTTACTTTCATGAGTTTCTTCTTTTTGACAATTTTTATTTTCACCTTTTTCTTTATCTAGATCAATTGGTAATAAATATGCCAAGAAATTGGAGACATTTTCATTATTCTCAAATACTTTCCAGTAGTCTTGGTTATCTGGGATAGATGGACGACAAACTTTCTTTACATGAAACGTGTTGGGATTTTGAGAATCATTAGCATTAAATAGAGAGGTTGCTACTACTAATGAATCTTCTTTCTGATTCTTTTCTCGAGGGACAAAAGTTAAATTGAAGGAATTAAATGAATCAATAATTTCCCAGACTCCTTATGCATAATGCTTCATTTTTTCTTTTTTGATTTTGCACCTTTTTTTATATGATTGATAATCAGTTATGAATCTCTAGTCACCATCAGGTCTTTGACTTTCATTTGAAGTGCCAAAGTCAATCCTTGAATTAGTACTTCATATTTTGCTTCATTGTTAGTACAGGGAAATTCAAGTCTAACTGCATGTGCATAAATGCATGACTAAGGGATTTTAAAAACAATTCCAACTTGAATACCAGATTTAAAACAAGCGCCATCAAAAGCCCTACAAGATATTTTCTTGATTTTGTTTGAGGAGATTCATTATTTGTGTTTAAAACAACATAATTCCCAATTCCAACATCTATAGTTTTGGAACATTTTGGTTTCCTTTTTCTTACACGAGGTGGGATTTATTTGTTTCCAAGGTACTCTGATCATTGTTTCATCTTTATTTGGGAGCATCATACAACTTCCAACATTCATAATATATCCCTCGATCATTGAACATCAATCCCGACCGAGAACAACGCCATATGTAGGAGGAAAATATACCACTATGATGGTAAATATTGATGTGATGTGAGGTGCAAAACTTATCCAAACACAAAAATCCTTGATTTCTCCAGAAGCTATAACTTTCATAGAATCAATTGCATAAACACTTTCCCCTGTTTCGTAGTATTTTGTGCATTCCATTACAAGAGCTTCCATTACAAATAGTGACATGATATTGTTGGTGGCTCCAATGTCAACCAAAAAATCATGCAATTTAAGACCATGATTTTCTAATGATATATAGAATGGTGGAATCTTACCTTTTGGTTTTATTGGTACGTGTTGTTACTTTGTATTTATGATCATTGCTTATATTCTTGGATTAGGGAGACTTGTATTATCCAAAACCTTCAAAATGTTTTCTCTTTGTTGGGGTATCT
Source organism: Picea engelmannii (assembly GCA_009831015.1). Classification (NCBI taxonomy): domain Eukaryota; kingdom Viridiplantae; phylum Streptophyta; class Pinopsida; order Pinales; family Pinaceae; genus Picea; species Picea engelmannii. Next base: position 133,353 of record ML816431.1, read on the forward strand.
TAACTACTTCCATGAATGGTAAAGTGATCCAAAGCCTAGTTAATTCATCAACCACATTATAGGTCATTTGCATTGGTTGATTTATAATTGGTTGTTGTCTTGTTGGATTTGGAACTTTGGCTTTTTCCTTTTCTATTTCTTGTTGTTCCTTTGTCTTGAATTTATTCGCTTGAGTCCTAGTATGAACAATACTATCTTGTTGTGGATATTCATAACCTTCTTGTTCATCAAAAATATGAAAAGATGAATTTTCTTCCATTTGGACTAATTCCAGGATTTTATATTTGATCATTGATGAATTCTTGGTCAAATGAGTCATTGTTTTGAACAAAATTTTCTGCCTATGTAATCTCTTCTAGTACAACAACATTTGGATTTGGGACTCTAGGTTCTCTTGGTGTATGCTCTTCATTCCTCTGATTTCTGTCATTTCTATCTCTTTGATTTTGTGGTGGAACTCTCATATCTTGATGTGGTGGAGTGAGATTCTCATTTCTCTTGAGTTTGGTTATCTCATTCTACATATTCCAAATAGTTCTTCGCATCTGAGTAATTTCTATTTTTTGTCGAGTGTCTTGAGTAGTTATTGGTTTTTCTATATGTTTTTTGTTTAACCAGGAACACGCGTGTGTTTTATATTATCAACCAAGGTTTACAATATTCTTGTGAGATGGTGTGCATTGTATGTGTGGACTTCAAGTTCTTAACTTGTACTAGTTTCCTAATATGCTCCTAAGAAAAGGAAAATGTGTTTTTAATCTACAAATTGAAGTGACATTGCAGAAAGGAAACACACCACTAAGTTATATCCTACTTTATCCATAAGTGTTGTAAAACCTGGTTGCATGCAGTTATTCAGTCCTCGGGATTGAACCTTCCTACAACAGTGCTTTGTTTTGGCATATTTGGGATACAACTTAATTTGAATTGGAAATTACATTGCGAGAAATCAAAACACACCACACTTGAAGAAAAGTAAACACACTTAAGTTAGCATGAATGATAGTGATAGTTCAAGTAGTCTCTAGCTCAACGAGGTAATGCACAATGTCACCATGCTCTATTTGACTATTTCTATTATCATTTATCATCATGCATAAATCCATATTTATCATTTGATCATGAATTAACAAGTAAATGTAGAAAATAAAATAATAGAGCTTAAGCTACATGCATTAAAAAGAACATGCAACCTATGGAAATAACCTACAGATCTGCATCTTGTAAATTAAATAGAATAACAGCGAAGTAAAAATAGATGAGGAAATAAATAAGATATTTCTACATACATCAAGGATAACTATCTACAAATCCACAGCTCTTTTTCTCTAGAGTGGACCCCCTCTAGAGAGAAAGGAGTTGGGATCTATCACAACAATGCTAGAAAACAAAAATCAGAACTCACACATTCAAAATATGACCATCAAATGTTTCATAGGCTTAACGCTTTGTTCTTATTCAAGAAAACCCCCAATCCTTCACATCATATTTATGAACTCCTATGGAGTCATTCTCTCTACAATATATAGAAAAATGACTCATTCTATTTTAAGAATAAGAAAAAAAACTCTAAACTAAGTCTAAAACTGCCATCAAACACATAAAATGTGATTCCCCTATCCCCCGTCGAAATGTTTGAGAAGAAGAGTCTGATCAGCTGCCAATTCGCACTCCAAGTTGCAGGGGGATGAAATTTGGTTGCAATTGATCCAAAATACAAATTTAGAGCATGCCCACCTCTCCCACGCGGTGTTGGATGCAAGGATCAATGAATAAGGAACAAGATGTTCCATGTAGTGGCTTCAACCAATGCCCAAGATCTTCGTGAAGTTGGTAGATAGTTGGGTTCTTTCTAAAATTAATCTCAGATATTCTAGGGATCAGTTCAAATGTTGAGCTTCATGTGTCCCTTCCTTAACTCGATGTATGATTTGTTGAAATGTGTCATTCGAACCATTGGGAATATGGAAATTATTTCATTCCTTGAAAGAAAACCTACACTCATCCATATCTTAGCACATGACAAGAAATCCAAACCATAGCAAAGTGTTAGCAACAAAATATAACTTGTGACCATGATTATAGAGAAGAAAACAAATAAAAGCAATATAATTGTATCTAATAAGCCAATTAATATCAAGAAACCATTTCGTATCCAAAAGTGTGTCAAAGGAAGATAAAGAAAGGTTTTCTAGGGTTTAAAGTAGATAAAATATGGGCCCTGGAGGGTTTAAGACATGCCATATGAGGTATTTGTCAACAACTTCGGGATTATTTCTCACATTAGGGGTTTGTCCTTGAAAAATCCCTCCCCCAATTGCTCAACCCTCATTAATCCTTGAGGTTGATGGTCCTTGGGATGAAAATGTTAGACTTGTCATCTACCTTTGTACTTTTCCCAGGATAATGTCAAGGTAGGGATTAGTCTCTAGCATGTATTCTTCCATTTATGTTGCCTTTTGAATTGTTTGATCCAATGTATTTATCTTTGAAACTCTTATTGCATAGTTCACATTCGATGGCATAGCATTCTTGTAACATCCAAATATAACAAGGGCATGTATATGATGTTCATCTGGGATTTGATTCAATGTCTTAAAAAATCACAAATTAAAATCCCTGGTTCTTTCACCCTTTTTTGAACATGGATTTGGGTGAATTGAGTGAGTAATGTATGATATTGAATAGGTTGTGCATATATGTCCATGAACCTATATTCTATATCATTGAAAGAGGCAATAGATTGAGCCGGAAGAGAAATAAATCAGTCATAGGTTAGGCCTATCAAAGTTTGAAGAAAAACTTTAACCATTACATCATCATGTTCAATTAAATGAATATCACAGATACTAAGTAACTAATCCATATGCTTTTTGGGATCCATAATCTCGTCACCTGAAAAAATAGGTAAATCCCTTGAGGAAGAGTTGGCAACTAATGTTATTCTCCTTATAAGTTAAGAGAACTAGATCTAACTCTCCTTCTTGGATTTATTTGTCTTTCATTTCTTTCTTTGTTAGGAATTTCATTTCTTTCTTCTTCTCAATCACCCATGATAGTTATGATCACAACTTCATATGTTAAATCTTGGGTTTTTTTATGAATCTCAAGTTTCTTAGTTTTACTCCCAATTAATGGACCTTTGTATGATTCCAACTTTTAAGGTTTTACTGGTGTCTTGTTTATTTGAAGGCTATAGTTATTTCTTCTTCTCGAGCAAGAACTTCCCACGTTATTTCAAGTTATTGATGAATCTTTGTTTTTTTTATGGTTAGGTCATACAATTGATGCAAAATACTTCCTTGATCTCTAAGTCAAACTTGTATTTGTGGTTGGTTGGGCTCTGGTTGAGTCATTCCAAATTCTATTTTCAGAAACCATTCTTTTGTTTGTCCCCACTATGGTCGCCAAAAATGTTGATATAAATGATGGTTTAATGTAGTGACCAGGATTTCATTAAAACTACCATGAATTAAAACAGAGCGGAAATTTTGAAATTTACTAAAAATTCGCTTACTCTAGCATATTCACTCCCAGATTTTGATAAATAAAATAACATTTTACATAACAATTTGCATAACAAGTTAAATTTACATAACAATTTGCATAATAGGTTAAATACCTCGTTCTGATGTTGTCGCTCCCTTCGCTTGAACCTATCCGCAGCCGCTTTCTCCTTAAGACACCCCAAAACCAGCCACCCTACCGACCAGTACGCCTGGCCCTAGGACATCTATGGACGTCCTAGCCCTCCAAGCCCAAAACCCCTCAGCCCCGGCGCACTGTAAATCCCATTGTTAACTAACTCTGTCTCAAAGCTCCCAAAATCTCCTCTCCCGTAGAATGCATGAATGAATAATCCCCCCAAAGTGAATCCTCCTCCTTCCCTTATGCCTCCTTCACCGCCCTCGCACCTTTACTCCCCACCAAACACCTTATCTCTTTATTAATGCTCCATCCATCATTTATTTCATATTAATTATCTTGTCCTTTACTTAATGTTCCCTTTTACGTATGGGTTACGTTATCCCTCATGGGATACGTAACCCTATTTAACCTTATATTTTATTTTTCCCCCATTTGTTTAATACATAATTAATCAATTACTTAATTAATAATCAATTAATCAC
>ML816432.1:28223-44127 GCA_009831015.1 Picea engelmannii
TTAGCATATCAATGATGCAGGGCTACCCTATAGCCCCTGATTTATATGTTCTCACATCTGATGCCTTGGGTTATCTATTATAAAAGGTAGTTTACCAAGGTAAAGTTACTGGCCTTCCCCAATAATATTTAATCAACTCCCACTATGCTTATGAACACCTTTTGTAAAGCTTCTAAATAGATACTACAAGAGGAGAAAACCTCTATGATACTTATTGGATTAGACGATCACCCAGGGTGGATTCCTTCCCAATGGAAATGAGTTCAAAGGGGGGGAATCACCAAGTATCTTGGTATTCTATTTAGAATTGACATGACTTGAAATTAGATGTGAAACTGGGTTATTAATAAGCTTATAGTCAAACTTGAATACTAGAATAGTTATGACCTTTCCTTAGAAGCCAAAATCCAAGTGGGGGACAAGATTTTCAGTTTATTTCATATATATTATTTGTCTCTTTGGCTTCCCAACCAGCAGGGATACAATAAAACTCTACCTTAAAATATCTCTTTTGGGTGAAGAATAAAGGGAGAAAATGTCTAACTATGTTCAAGTGGTTGGTGTGCACTAGGAAACCACAAGATGGAGGACTTAGCATTAATCCTAATTTGGCCACTTATGGAATTACTTTGGTAGCAAAGTGGTTTCTTAAGGCCACACAAGGAAATGAATTATGGAAATAGATCATAAGGGATAAACTTGGCCAACTATATGTGCAAAATTCTCTTCATAGCCAATTCCTTCTTTTTGCACATAGCCTTTTTCTACTAATTGTTATTTGTAGTTTTCATTGGTACCATCATACTTATACTTAGCTCCAAAAATCCATCTGCAACTAATTGTCTTTTTATCTGCTAGAAACTCAACCAAACTTTAAGTTCTATTTTTTCTAAAAACTTCAAGCTTTGATTGCATGGCATCACATTACTCAACTTTCTTTGTTCTCTTCATATGTATGTGGTTTTTTTTCACTAAAACTCTCACTCAGCAATGCATAATTAACTAAAGGTGACAACAATCACTTAATTCTTCTAAGCTCAAATTTACTTTCTATGCACTCTCTATCTACTTTTGTCTTCTAGTTATCAATCTACCATACATTTCAGGTTCTACAACAAAATCTTAACCATCTTAACCAACCACTTGGGTGTCCTTGGAATTAGAGTAGATTATTTAATTTCTTATCCAAATTAAGGTAGAATTTCAAGAGTGTTAGTAACAATGATATCTTGTGCATCAACATACTTCTCAAATTCTGTTGTGCCTGCTTCATCAAAAAAATAAAATGCTTTATTACAAATTTCTGATTTTCCAAGTCCCATAAGAAATACGCCTTCGACAACTCCTCATATCCAAGAAAATTAATACACTTGTGGACTCTATCAGAGAAATTTGAATTGTGTTTCACCTTTGGAATATGAATATGAATATAATAGATGCTCACAAATATATGCAATTGTTTAACAATATATTTGTGATCACTCCATGCTTCCTCTGTAATAACATTCCAAATAATTTTAGTGAAACTTCTATTGATCAAATAAACCGAACAATTACAATGTTCAACCCTTTCTAGTTTCCAAAAATCTTGCAAATGCGCTAATTGATTTAGAAGCCAGGTAAAATAAGAGAAGGTCTAAAGATGGAAGGAAATGTTAAATCTAGCGGAAGCGCTAAGTTGATTGGGCCTGAAAAGTCATGAATTGTGATCCACCGAGATCAACAACCAAGAACAATTGCGGAGGTTAAAGTTGCATGGAGTATAACCATACAATTTAAACCATGAGTTTCTCTCGAGGGTATGTGGCATCACCAGGTGAATTGTGGAACAAAAGGCGAATTTCCTCAAAACCACTTTCTCACACCCCCGCAAAGTTGAAAATTATAAAAGGTCATCGGTTGATTTATTTCATTTGTTTAATTCTTTAGAATACTAGAACTGTTAGAACCTTGGCGCGACCACCGTTTTCCACTTGCAGCCCAATAATACACCATTTGCACACCATTTTTGGATGTTTCTAGTTATTTAGATCATAACCATGGATCCCATTATAACCTCAGTGACAAAACAATACTCTACAACAATAGAAGAAGCCCTAATTGAAAGGGACGCAGATGTTTCTGATGTTGAAATCATCGTTTCTCCTATTTATGTGTCCAAAAGTAATTTTTCTGATATAATCAGTAAAAGTATATCGTTCCTAGAAGCAGATCAAGCTACCATAGTACCCTATGCTGTCGAAATTTCTTTCTCGTTCCCTAAATTTGTAGGTTGGTGCACCAAACAATATTCTCATGAAGAAAGGCTCATTGTCAATAAACATGGGTCCCATGTCTTATGTAGGATAAGCGGTCCATCAATTCGAGAATCCCTTGGTATACCAGAGTCGTTTTCTACAAATTCTGAACCTTTCAATAAAGAATAAATGATTAGGGTATATAGGGAATGTCCATCAAAAGTTTGAAGCTTGTTTTTACAATAAATTGTCAAACCTAAACAGTTTTCAGAAAATCGGTTTGTGTCATTGAATGCCAATTTACTGGTCATTGAAGTATAGTGGGTCTTCTCCTTATTGAGTCAAGTCTTAGGGTTAGACAGTGGCAATTATGTGGTGGAATTCATGCTCGGTTTCCTTTTGACCTTTTTCAAGTCCGTGTCTGGTCTATCAGTCTGTATTAACTTTGATAAATTCATAGTTGATACTATTCATAAACAACTAGTGAATTTCCACTCCCTAAGGCATTTCAAATACTATACTTTTCTGTTGAAACTTTTCCTAGGAAGTAAAAACAGAGAATTTCCCGAAGCAACATTTGTGTCAACCGAATGCAAAAGAATTACAATTCTCATATCATTAACAAAGTTATGTCTAGGATTTATAGTCTAATTTTCAATACTAGCTTGCCTAGAGTTCTGGATGACATGAGAATTTATCTACAGCCAAATCTAGAGAACAAAGTGTGACATTGGGTATTATTCATGCATTCAACAATAATCTGAGTTTATGGTTATCATGAATCTCCTTACCTATTGCCTATTTTTCTAACTCCTAGAATATTTTCCCTTGAATTCATCATGTATAGAATTATATCTGGAACAAAGCATTTCCTAAAGTTGCAGAGAGCCTCCAACCTTAAGTTCCCTTTTTTCATTGGCCCCTTTATTTTCAATTCCAGATCATGTTTATCTCAGGTTCAAGCAAAGCTCAAAGAGTTTGGTTTTTCACAGTTACATGGAAGAAGGTATGATCCACACCAGATCATACCCAAAAGAAGATAGATGAAAAAAAATTCTCTTTATGAGCATGAACACGTTGAAGGTTTTGATAGGTTGGAGAATATAGAAGTCCGTGTTGATTTGGAAGCACCCTACGACCAATTCAAACACAAATATCTCCTCAGAAGATGATGATTAAAGTTCCTAAAACAAGTGTTTACAACAAGAGAAGCATTCCAGAGGCTATGAACATTGATGACCAACGGACTGTCAAAAAGAGGATGAAGGTTACACAACTATCATAGATTATGCATTTATAAGATGAAGAGTCCAAGGATTAGGAAAATCTAAATATGGTGGAAAGTGGTACTAGCACTGTAGAGATTGAAGAAGGGAATAAAATCCAAAGTGAGGGCAGCTCAAGAACCTTTTGTAGTAAGAAATATTTTTTTGATAAAACATTGGGGTCAACTTATCAGTCTAGGGAAGATTTGGAAAAACAGTATGTTGAGAAGGGAAATATATCTTTGGGTGATATTAAGGATTTATTACCTGAAGTGGAAACAATCTCTCAACATAAAAATTCTCTGTTCATAGTAAGAGATGTTGAAAATAATACCTTAAACATCGCAGTTGCAGAAGAAGACACAGATTTTGAGATAAAGATAAAATATGACAACATAAGTGCTCCATACAAGGTCAAATTCCACAGGAAAACTAATGACATGTTATATTTTGATTACTTGAGTTTGAACTTGAAGAATTCAAAATTTTCATGTTATGCAGAAAAATTGGAAAGACAATTGAGGCAAGAAAAGCCATCTAACAAAGCTTGGAAAAATCAGGTTAAGAGGTTGGAGTCTAAAGGTTCCCAAGGGGTGAAGTCTTAATTAGATGAGAAAGACAAAATTATTCAAACTTTGAAGAAGAGATTGAAAATTCCTGCTACAGAGCATCCACAAACAAAATAATTGGTAGTTCTGGAACAAGAAAAGACAACACTTCGTCAAGAGACACTAGATTACAAAGTTAAGGTGTCGCAGCTGGAACAAGAAAAGGTGAAATGGTCACATGAAAAGACAAAATTGTTAAATAAGTCTATGGTTTCAACCCCTACTGCATAAATTGGATCAAATACTGAAGAAATTGTTTAGGATATGTCACAAGTTAGCCTGAAGGAAATTATAGAGAAATTGAAGTAGGAGATGTATGCAAAAGATGAAAGGATAACTCAATTTGAAAAGGAGAATGCAATCTTGCAAGAGAGAATAAATAAATTGAAAGTGAGGTTAAGAGGCAAAAGTCTATCACAGGGGGACAAGCATATCATTTGGGACTCTATAGCTGTTGAAGTTGCCAAATTCAAATCATATTTGAATTTTATTAAGGATAGAGATAACCTAGCCATTACAACCAGACATAAGTGTACTTTTGTGAATGAAAACCTAGCCAAAAATCCATCAGAATGGGCCCATAATGCCATAAATTTAATCAACTTTGTTCCTACTACAGACCTTCAAACCATTGGAGTTAAGGACAAAAATACATTGATTATTTGGGCCAGGAGGGTTATCACCAAACATAACCTTTTGAAATCAATTCAAACTAAAGCAACACATATGGAGCAGAGTGTACAAGAGTTTAAAGATTTATTTGAAGAATTGTTTATCAAAGGTCTTCCACCATTTTGCGATGGAAAGGGAAAATTGTATGACCAAGAATAATACAATACTCATTTGACTCAATCTAGAATGGATCATTCTAAGGTTGAAACCCTGGAGGAGAGTTTGAAAGGAGCCATTTTAGTTGACCAGTTGATTACCAACTTCAAGATTCTGAATCAGTTCAAAATAGTCAAGCTTGGACTGCCAATCATGTCATATGCTTCTTCATTCACTTGGAGATTCTGATAAAGGATATGATGGATTACGACATTCCTTTCGATTTGCAATGGAAGGAAATAGTTTGGTTGGGTAAGACAAAAATCAGTTTTTCAGGGCCTAGTAGATGATGTCCAGATGTCAATAAAGGAAAACAAATCATATGAAAGGTCGAAGAAGAGTTAAAGGGTGAAGAAAAGGATCGAACTATTGAAAGGGATGAACCCCAAATTTTTTGAACGGTTTCTTTCATATTTTCCTAATCAGTTTCAAACCGAAACAATTCTTTCCTATTTTGTAATCGGTTTCAAACCGAAACATTTTCTTTTCTATTTTAATCGGTTTGAAAATGAAACATTTTCTTTCTTATTTTATTGTAATCAATTTCAAACTGAAGAAAATGAGTTTGTATAAATGTTAGGAGTTCTGAATGTATGGGGCATTGGTAGAAGTTCAAGGGAACAAAATATAACTATTCGGAACTTGAATGTAATTTTCCGAATCTGAATGGAATGCACATGTAGATGTCCTAAAATTTCTATGAAAATATTTTAATGGTGGTGGTCTGATATTCATCTTCTTTCTTCGTATGTATTTCATGTGTTCTTGATTTCATTTTCACTGTCTCCTATTTAAATTGGATATTTAAAGGTCCATAATTCATCTTGTTATTCTCTCAACTTAAGAAATTTAAACTATGTTAAGTTCTTCCTAACTAGGTTAGAATTCATCTTAATTGATGCTCTAGTGTAGTTATTTGTTATCCTTTATTCTTACACCCTGCAAATTTCAATTTATAATTTAGACTCATTACCTCATTTAGCCTTTATCCTCTGGAGAGTTCTACCTACCAGTCAGTGATTTCATTTTTTTTTAGAAGTTTGACTCCATAGCCCTAAGTATCCCTCCCTTTCTTGCCAGCAAAATCATAAAAAACCCTTTCAAAGCAACGAAACCTAGCCATCAACTTGTTAAATAAAACGAATATGTTAGAGACCAAGTGACATGAGAGAGACATCTCTGAGCTAAGTAGGCTAGTACCCAACTCCAAAATGGTTTGTAGGTTACCTTTGTCATTTGTTTTCTCAGCCAAAACAAATTTACAGAGTGCTAACACACCATATTCAATTTATGTATTAAAGTTAAACTAGAGAAACTTAAGTATCCATACCTTCAATGACATAGTCTACTAGAGTCAATTATTGTTGCCAATGCACAGTTAGCACCAATTTATTTGCCTTACAATTTCTATATACCATCATCTTCATAACTTGAGCTATGAGTGCATATCCTTTTTATTTTTTAGTAAAATAACTAACAAATGAATATGAAAAAAAGACAACTATTGTTTAAACTGTGGCATGTATAGTATGGCTACATAAGGTACACGAGTGGATTTAGGTCAATAATATTAACTGCATCAACATACAACACTTTGGATCACATATAAAATATCATAGATTTGAGCTCACTACAAAAATATCCTTACAACCTATGGCTCAAAAATGTTTTATAGTTCTTTGTTCACTATTTACCTTAGCTCATTCAAGATCCACTTTGTTCATTTCTCATATCTCTCTCATATGGTTCATATATTATTTCATTGCATATATAACAAGGGATGCATGGAAGCTTAGTCCCTACCAAGTATATTTGGAAATGGAAATGATATTTTGATTATGGCTCCTCTGGTTTCGTAACCATTGTACTTGAAAGATCCAATCAGTTGGTAATTATGGGTAATTACGGTTGAATATGTGATCACCGAGAGAATATTTTAGGCAATTGTTCTATACTTTTTTTGTAAAGGTATGGATATGGCATGTAAGTAAGAATCATGCTTTTGTGGATGAAATTCCTCTAAAAACCAAATATAGTATGACGATATAAAAACAAATTATGAATTTTAAATTTTCATTTCAAGAGTAGCATGAAATGCTTAACTATGGTTTAATATGTGGTAATTGTATAATATGTGGCAATTGTATGGAAAGTTTTTCCTTCATGGTCACTATAATATAGTTATTTCCTCTTGAGTGATGGGTTGGTGAAATGTATGCGTAGGTTTGAAGATTATGCATTGATGGCTTATGCATAATAGTCTTTATGTTGTAATCTTTCATTAAGTATTTAAGTATTTATGCATTGATGGCTTTTGCAGGGACTAATAATGCTTTTAATATAATCATGATAGTAAATATTATATGTCTCTCCTCAAATATTTCCACATGTCTTTTATAATGTCCCTCTCCTTACCTCTCAAACACCTTGATTGACATGAACTCTAACCAGATCCAGATCTAGGATCTCCGCTACACTTGACTCATTGATATCATCTATTTCAATGGATCCTCATAGTGTTAGAATAATTTTAACCTAATACATATCACTTTCTCATCTAATGACTAAGATCCCAACATATTCATCATTTTCCAAGGACAAGCCAACATTTTCACTAAATCCCTTACACTTACACCTAGGGCTTCTAGATCCACTTTCTATTGAGATACCTAAATTTAATTACCTAAATATGGTGGTCAAATGTGTAGATATGTTCTATATTCTTGGATCTGTAGCCTTGATTCCTACTTGAAAACCTTCCCAAAGATGATAGAAGAGAATGCCCTCCTTCTTGCAAGTAACCATTTAAACGAAATTGCCTAAGCATAGTGGTATTCTCACCAAAATTCTATAAAGATATATGTGGGGGTCATCAAAGAATAAGCTACTGACAACACTCTTACATTACACATCACACTTATCAAATATGTCTGCTTTCATTCATTCTAATTACATGACTATCTATAAGCTTCTCTTAATTATCACAACACTAAATAGCTATGTGAATAGAAGTATCTATGAGAAGAGTATGATCTCTTTCCGCAATCACAGTACCCAAGCAGATCGAACCAATGAACTCATATTCATACTAAGATGTAACTATTATGGAAATAATGCATGTAGAATATGAGTAACCAAGCTTGTTTTTATGTTGTTAGTATTGCTTGTTCTCTACAAGTAATGTCTATTCACTCTGTATTATATGTGAGGTAAATAAAATACGTAATAATTATATAGATTTACCCCCATATCTATCCAATCCAATCTTTGTTATTGTCTATTTATATCACATATCTAATCTGATTCAAGTGTTCTATCTCTATGCCGTAATCATTGTGCTTTCATGAACCGGATCTAGTTCCATAAGTATTCCAGGTTGTTTGATGAGTATGGAACACGAGTATTTGATATGATGAAGTATCTTAATAAAGATCCCTAGGATATGGGTTTACTTATAGAGATACTAGTAGATTGAATTCTTATAAAATGTGAACTAAATCCATGGTATGGTGTAATAAGAGTTACTAGTAAATACGAGCTTCTTGTTCCAACTAAGTGTAATAGAAGCTATAATATGTCATGCATAAAATGCAGCTCAATGATTACACCTGTACTTACATCTAATCAAGCATGTTTAATATCACACAGTATTCACCTAATTAACATATCATAGTTATATACACTAATAGTGATATTTGAACTATCATAGTTATAGAGATAACATGTTGAAAGATGATTGGAGGAATCAAAACAATTACCAACATTAGTGATACAAACAACCTTGTTCTATCATTACTCTGATCAATTCAACGGAAGTGTAACTAGCATAGTATAAACCGTTACTTGTTCTCCTTGTTACTATGTTTCCATATTTAATAGCTTATGTGTAAATTAGAGCTTATACCACATGAGCCTTGATAGTGGTTACTACAGGGGAAAACAAGAGAAAAATGAAAGGAGGGATGATGGATGAAGTGAAATATCCAGTACTTATAGTATCAATGATTACGGGAAGATCAGTGATGAAACCTAGATTCTAACACCGTAAGTTTTTAATATTAGTACGAGTCTATAACATTACATATTAAAGTGATGTTACCATATTGAATATCGTGTTACTAGCTTGTTTGATTAATACATGTTGATTATGCCATTACCTATAGTATAATGTAAGTTGTGTATTCATGTAACTGCTTGTAAGTAATTATCCATATTTTACCATTGTAACTATACCATACCTTGTATGCTACTTGTTATGCTTCTACTCATATGTTTCACGTAGCACATACTAAGCTATTTTTTTAAGATCTTACTTCTACCCTATCTATGCCATTATCAGAGTTAGCATTGCATAGTTTTCCCTTATTCCATGAATCTCATTGGTAAACCAAGCTCATGCAACTGATTCAATGTGAATATCTAACCTATCATATATTTTTCTTATACCTTACTGATACCATGAAGTTACTAGTCTAATTCAAATTGCTTAAGCTCTAATCCCATGGAACGAAACTTTGTTCAGTGTGCATATCTCTAAGATCTTATACCTTACATAGCTTTGTGAACTAACTAGTCAGCTTTCCCATATGTTACCAATTACCACTATATATTTAATGTAAATTCATATCAAGGTTCACTAGCATCACCATTTCTCGAATCATTAACACATATGGAATCACGTATTATCCATAATGATTGAATTTGTACATATCATAGCTTTAACTACAGCTTACCGTATATGTATAAGTATAGTACGTATTGATTACAGCTTAATGGGATCTATACTTAATCTATACAATATAATGGAATGATACTAGCTCTGTAATCATGTACTCTCCATAATATACATAGCTTAGTTCTACTTCATCATTTACACAACTTTGTATGATCTCTAGTATTTGCATCTTGTTACTAAATACTCATCACTTATTATGAATATGCTTATCTACTTTCTAGTTATGTGATCAAAGGAGAATCACCTTTCTATCATATTGATTACATATATGCTTATTACGTAATGTATTGAGTAGTATTAGTAGAACATAAGGTGTAAGCATTACTGAGTTTCTTGGTATATAAAAGATTACTAACCTCTTGCTCATAGCTTATACTAGATAAAATCCCATAAGTATTCACATAATATAATCTATTGAATTAGTACCAATGTTTACCCTGCTTTCAAAGGTTTGCTGGAGAGAGTGATAATCGCTCTTCATGGAGCTTAAAACAGTCTCTTATCACAACAATTTGAAGGTGTTTAGATGGGGCATCCTAAAAGGAGGATTAACCTCTTGTGCAAGACTCAAAACTGCATTTTGTCTTACCCAGTCGGACCATTCCTTCCATTGCAAATCTGAAGGAATGTCGTAATCTAGCATATGTTTTGGATATGATCTGGTGTGGATCATACCTTATTCCTTGTAACTAGAAACAAACATAAATCACATGCATATGGTGTACGATTGAGCTGCAAGTGGAAAACGACGGTCACGACAGGGTCCTAACGGTTCTAGTATTCGAAAAGTAATAAAGTAAAATTTGTGGGGTGTGAGAAGATAGTTTCAAGGAAATCCACCTTTCGTTCTGCAATGCACTCGATGATGCCATGTACCCTCGAGAGAAAACCATGGTTTGAATTATGGAACCTCTTTTTGGTATTATACTCCGTGCAACTTCAACCTCCACAACTGTTCCGGGCCGTTGATCTTGACGGATCATGATCAATGACATTTCGGGAATATTCCACTAGATTTAACTTTTCCCTGCCATCTTTAGACCTTCTGTTATTTTATATGGTTTCCAAACCTATTAGTTGAATGGAAAGAGCTCATTTGTTTTTTAAACAAATACAGATTGTCGATCTTCCGATATCCCTAATGTTGGTCACATGGTGTCATTTTCGTTGGTATATAGATGATCATTGTTGCATCGACGCTGACAGCCACCGGTCTTTCGACGTCCCTAACGTCGGTCACATGGCATCCTTGTCGTTGATATATAGTTGAACATATTTCCACTAACATTGCCAGTCGTCGGGATTTCGACGTCCCTAACGTCGGTCACATGGAATCCACATTATGGAGACCGACGAAATGGGACACTGGAATTTCGATGTCTCTGGCATTGCTGTAGCGACGACTATATGGGGTTTGGACAGTCAAATCCGATATGACATGTGTCTGCATTAAACTCCGCAATAGAGATGATACCTATGGTGTCGAAAAAGTGACGTCAGGTGAAATGACATTTGAGGGGGTCTGTTGTTTGTCGTTCTCCCAACAATATAAAGTGGCAATTGCGTCGAATGCACCATCGAAATTTGACCCAAATGTACTAGTGCATAGATAGACCCTGTCATGGTTTATAAAAAAATGTAGGTGATAGGCTAAGTCCACTCGAAGAGAGGTCATAACAGTATTCACTAACATGAGGGTGATTTATAGGCTAAGTTGCAGGCCATTTGTTGAAGGAATATAGATAAGATAAGTTATGAGTGTTTAGATTAAGGTTAGTGACAAGTGGTGATCACAACAACTCAAGCAAAGGAATGTGACATGGCTAATTCAAATTAATTGATTTTTTCATAATGGCTTAAGCCAATCGAAAAATAAAACTTCAATGCATGGGCCATTTGTATGAGGATGAATTACTTGTACCAAGGAAAAATTCCTTTGCCAAACTTTGATGTTGCTAATGTGATTTCATTAAGGAGGAGAGTGTGATAAATCAGCACATAAGCTCTCAATTTTAAGACTATGATATGCTTACCATGTCTCCCTTGGATATATGAAAACTAGCAATACAAGGCAACTTGTCATGGGTAGACTAGCAAGCATAAAGGGAAAGATAGTTCCTAATCTATGCTTCATACTCTATGATGTGACTAATTTATATTATAAAGATAAAGATCATATTCTACCTTTATGCATTGAGTGATGTGATTAAGATATGTGAAATGCTTCCAACTAATCTCCATAAACATAAGCACCATAACAATTATTTCTTTTGATTTGATTGGGAAAAAAGATTCCTAAAACAAAGCTAGAACTTGTGACAATGAATAAGAAGGATCAAGATTCCTTTCCAAAATATAATTTTTTTATGTGTATATGGGCTTGTTGAGGAATCAATATTATTGTTTTTAAATACATTTATTATAGTTGTTGTTATTATGGTTATTTATTTCTATTATAACTATTATTTTGGACATTTATTTAGTATCTACATAGGATAAAATAACATTTTTAAGATTCATTTTTCCTATTAAATACACTTATGATGACATTACTAAGATCTCCAATAAAGATTATTTTGGAGATGTTGTTATGGAAATTGTTAGACAATTATATGGACATTTTCATAAACGATATAATGTCCATTGTGGACACTGGTCTAGATGTAACTATGAACTTAAGTTTTGACTTAAAAATTTCATGAATTAAAGCCAAGGATTACAAAAGCAACCACTTTTAATGGGGTATCATGGGAGATATATTTATTGGAATTTTTGGGGTGGTAAATCACTCAAACTATTGTAGTGTTAGAGTTAATATTTTGGCCTAAATTTAAGTCAAACTATTGTAGTGTTAGAGTTAATATTTTAAACTAAATTTAAGAGACAAAATTATGTTTTCCTAATGATAACATTGATGCAAATATTTTATTAAAAATAAGAGTAACATTTGAATGTGCCAATAAAGTTTTGATCGTAATATTTATTGTCTTTTATGAAATCTAAGGCTAACCATATAAATCAATCATTTATAGAATGAATTTCAAATTAAGGATCCACACAAGATGTCATCCTAAAAATAGTTAAAAAGCCATGGGAGTTGGGATCTTTATAGTTGATTTAGGTGGATATTGGTGGTCACCCACTTGTTTCACTGACTTAGAATGCCTTCACATCTTGGCATTTTTATTACAATTCTTTAGGTTCCATATGCATTTTTGGAAATTTCCCTTATGTTTTTGGTAGTCGACATAGGTCATAAAATATTTGATTATGAAGTCTGTTAAAGTCATATAGTACGTTTTAAGATTTGTAATGGTCCAATAAACACCCTAAATGGATTTTGTATGCAAAAGTTGTGCCACTAAAAAGTTGACGTATCACATTAGAAAACTTTCGTGGTAAAAATTTTGCCTCAAAAAAATTAAATGTTATTAACATCAACTTTAAAAGAACCAATATGATTCAAGATGATGATCATGTCAACCATAAGAATAAAACATTTTGGAGGGAAAGAAAGAAAACTACTTTTTATCGTATTTTCGACTTATCTTCTTATAGGTTAACTCAAATTTCAAGTGTAGGCACTCAATGGATGCAAAATTAAATTATGCATCCAACAAGTACCCACTCTACATACTTTTAATGGATTGGACGTAGTGAGAGAAAATTGAAATACATGAAGAAAACATGTTTCATTCCAATGAGTACCCACTTTGCATACTTTTGATAGACCCACTATGAGATGAACTTGAAATACATGAAATACATGAAAAAAATGCCTCTCTTTTGATAAACACATTTTTTTCATGTATTTCAAGTTCATCTCACTATGGCTCTATTAAAAGTATGGAGAATTAGCACTTGTTGGATGTGGAATTTAATTGTTCATCCAATGAGTGCCTACACTTGAAATTTGAGTAAACTCATAAGGAGATAAGTTGAAAATACAATTAAAAAAATATTGTGTTTTTCTTTCTCTTTGAAAATTAATCTATTTTAAAAAAAAATTTAAGTATTATTTTATTATTTTACTTAGGAGGCTTATTTTTAAACCTCAAAATTTCTCTAATGACTAGCTTCCTTGGGGCCTTCATTCCTTTTTTCACATCATTTCCTAGGGTTAGGGTTTTGGATCTTCAAGGTTTTGCATTTTATGGAATCGCACTTTATGTTAAAAATGAAGTTTTTGCCTCTTGACACTAGTTTCTTGCAAACGTGAGTAGAAAAAATATCTCTCTTTAGAGATAAGCTACCGCCATTTTGGCTAGTTTGTATTTCTTTTCATTTTACAATATTTTCCTATTCCATTCATTAACATAATTTGGGTTTCCTTATATTATTGTGTTTTCTACAATATATCTATATATGTTTCCATTTATATCTATGGATTCATTCCATTCACTATATAGTCCAAATTAGTGGTATCATAGGAATCTACTCTTTGTTGTGTATCCCTGCATGTCCTTGATGAGGTCAATGTATAGGGAGTTGAGTCTTGAACTAACTAAGCTTGGGGAAGACCACTCTTGCCAACCCAAGTGCCCTCCCATGGGAGAAGAAAAGACAGATGGAGAAACAAGATATCCTATCAAGTTGTTTCACAAGGAAGCCCTCACATGACAAATGAATGAGATGATGGATAATTTCACCCAAATCCTTTTGTGATTTCCAACGGTGGAAAAGGTACCTTCAACAAGCATCCATTTCAGAGTTTCGATGCCCTTCAAGGTATAGGTTTTACCTTCATTTCTTTGAAGTCTAGATTGATGTAGATGATTTGGAGAAATGGTTAAATCTATTAGAGGTTTATTAATTTGTTCAAAATGTTTCTAACAATGAAAACATCACCTTTGTACTCCTTAAATATTTTCCCCTTTGTCAAAGACTCATGAGACAATTACAAGGAGAGCCATACTAGAGATGTGTCTACAATATTTAGGACATAAACCACTTGGGCATCTTTTGTTGATTTCATAAAGGAGGAATTCTACCATATCATAAAATATGATGACCAATACATGAGATGAACAACTATGTGCTAGGACAGAAACCAAACAATGCTAGAGTACACCAATATCTGCCATACCTTGTTCTCAGAGCTAGATATCAAACACTCTGAGTGGAACATGGTCTTGAAGTATTGTAATGGCCTACACAAGTACATATAAATAGATATGGATTTCTTTGATATCTCCTTATTGGGAGCCACTTATCGATATTTTTCAAAATTGAACAAAAAATTACGTAAAATAATAAGTGGAAGTTTGGGTATGAAAATCCATTGCAAAAGAAGCATGGTAAAGGAAAACCTACCTTGAAAAATAAGACAGAGCAAGGATAGACAACCTTAATACAAAGAGTACATGCCACAGGAAAACAAGGGTAAGGGAAGTTGAAGAAAGACATAGGAAAGTGGTGTGAGTTCTACAAAATCCTTTGACACAACATTGATGAATA
This sequence comes from Picea engelmannii, assembly GCA_009831015.1. NCBI lineage: Eukaryota > Viridiplantae > Streptophyta > Pinopsida > Pinales > Pinaceae > Picea > Picea engelmannii. The sequence continues at coordinate 43,354 of ML816432.1, forward strand.
TTGCTTGAAAAAATTATTGCTGGTCAAGATGAAAGCCTCAGAGTCAAACTCTAACTTGGACTATTATTCAGAACTAGATAATAGGAAGTGGATCATCAATGCAGAACCATGTGTCATCATCAGAATCACAAGATACAACCAAAAAATCCAAAGGAGCTAGAGGAAGGTGAACACATCTTCCATTCATAGATTTGGGTGAAGAGGACTCTACTGCATTTCATTTTTGACAATGGTATATAGAAGAAACTAATCTCAATCGACGTCATCAAGAGATTGAATTTGATAATAATGCCACACCCCCATCCGTATACTTTGGGTTGGTTGAGCCAAGGATGAGACATCTTCATTAGTTATAAATGTTACCTTCCCTACAATATGAAGCCCTTCAAATATGAGGTACTTTGAAATTTTGTCCCACTTGAATTTGTGATTTTATTTTAGGACAACCCTATATGTGGAAATGTTATTCTATCTACAAGTCTGAGACCTATAGTGGCATTTCTTCTTTGGGAGGTAAACTCTATAAGTTACTAGAGGTGGTTTTGACTACCTACCATAGTTTCCTTGATTTTAGTGAAACAAGGAAGGTAATATCTCAAATTGAGATATTTTTCCTTTCTATTATTTGGTCAAAAGGTGAGTGGAAGACCATTGCAACTACCATGAAATTTGCACAGGGTTTCTCTACACAATAGAAGTAGGTGGACAAGATAGTGGAAGAATAAAAAGATATATTTGCTTCACCTACAAGGGTGCCTCTACACTACCCCTGGT
>ML816432.1:56093-103514 GCA_009831015.1 Picea engelmannii
AAATATAGTATGACGATATAAAAACAAATTATGAATTTTAAATTTTCATTTCAAGAGTAGCATGAAATGCTTAACTATGGTTTAATATGTGGTAATTGTATAATATGTGGCAATTGTATGGAAAGTTTTTCCTTCATGGTCACTATAATATAGTTATTTCCTCTTGAGTGATGGGTTGGTGAAATGTATGCGTAGGTTTGAAGATTATGCATTGATGGCTTATGCATAATAGTCTTTATGTTGTAATCTTTCATTAAGTATTTAAGTATTTATGCATTGATGGCTTTTGCAGGGACTAATAATGCTTTTAATATAATCATGATAGTAAATATTATATGTCTCTCCTCAAATATTTCCACATGTCTTTTATAATGTCCCTCTCCTTACCTCTCAAACACCTTGATTGACATGAACTCTAACCAGATCCAGATCTAGGATCTCCGCTACACTTGACTCATTGATATCATCTATTTCAATGGATCCTCATAGTGTTAGAATAATTTTAACCTAATACATATCACTTTCTCATCTAATGACTAAGATCCCAACATATTCATCATTTTCCAAGGACAAGCCAACATTTTCACTAAATCCCTTACACTTACACCTAGGGCTTCTAGATCCACTTTCTATTGAGATACCTAAATTTAATTACCTAAATATGGTGGTCAAATGTGTAGATATGTTCTATATTCTTGGATCTGTAGCCTTGATTCCTACTTGAAAACCTTCCCAAAGATGATAGAAGAGAATGCCCTCCTTCTTGCAAGTAACCATTTAAACGAAATTGCCTAAGCATAGTGGTATTCTCACCAAAATTCTATAAAGATATATGTGGGGGTCATCAAAGAATAAGCTACTGACAACACTCTTACATTACACATCACACTTATCAAATATGTCTGCTTTCATTCATTCTAATTACATGACTATCTATAAGCTTCTCTTAATTATCACAACACTAAATAGCTATGTGAATAGAAGTATCTATGAGAAGAGTATGATCTCTTTCCGCAATCACAGTACCCAAGCAGATCGAACCAATGAACTCATATTCATACTAAGATGTAACTATTATGGAAATAATGCATGTAGAATATGAGTAACCAAGCTTGTTTTTATGTTGTTAGTATTGCTTGTTCTCTACAAGTAATGTCTATTCACTCTGTATTATATGTGAGGTAAATAAAATACGTAATAATTATATAGATTTACCCCCATATCTATCCAATCCAATCTTTGTTATTGTCTATTTATATCACATATCTAATCTGATTCAAGTGTTCTATCTCTATGCCGTAATCATTGTGCTTTCATGAACCGGATCTAGTTCCATAAGTATTCCAGGTTGTTTGATGAGTATGGAACACGAGTATTTGATATGATGAAGTATCTTAATAAAGATCCCTAGGATATGGGTTTACTTATAGAGATACTAGTAGATTGAATTCTTATAAAATGTGAACTAAATCCATGGTATGGTGTAATAAGAGTTACTAGTAAATACGAGCTTCTTGTTCCAACTAAGTGTAATAGAAGCTATAATATGTCATGCATAAAATGCAGCTCAATGATTACACCTGTACTTACATCTAATCAAGCATGTTTAATATCACACAGTATTCACCTAATTAACATATCATAGTTATATACACTAATAGTGATATTTGAACTATCATAGTTATAGAGATAACATGTTGAAAGATGATTGGAGGAATCAAAACAATTACCAACATTAGTGATACAAACAACCTTGTTCTATCATTACTCTGATCAATTCAACGGAAGTGTAACTAGCATAGTATAAACCGTTACTTGTTCTCCTTGTTACTATGTTTCCATATTTAATAGCTTATGTGTAAATTAGAGCTTATACCACATGAGCCTTGATAGTGGTTACTACAGGGGAAAACAAGAGAAAAATGAAAGGAGGGATGATGGATGAAGTGAAATATCCAGTACTTATAGTATCAATGATTACGGGAAGATCAGTGATGAAACCTAGATTCTAACACCGTAAGTTTTTAATATTAGTACGAGTCTATAACATTACATATTAAAGTGATGTTACCATATTGAATATCGTGTTACTAGCTTGTTTGATTAATACATGTTGATTATGCCATTACCTATAGTATAATGTAAGTTGTGTATTCATGTAACTGCTTGTAAGTAATTATCCATATTTTACCATTGTAACTATACCATACCTTGTATGCTACTTGTTATGCTTCTACTCATATGTTTCACGTAGCACATACTAAGCTATTTTTTTAAGATCTTACTTCTACCCTATCTATGCCATTATCAGAGTTAGCATTGCATAGTTTTCCCTTATTCCATGAATCTCATTGGTAAACCAAGCTCATGCAACTGATTCAATGTGAATATCTAACCTATCATATATTTTTCTTATACCTTACTGATACCATGAAGTTACTAGTCTAATTCAAATTGCTTAAGCTCTAATCCCATGGAACGAAACTTTGTTCAGTGTGCATATCTCTAAGATCTTATACCTTACATAGCTTTGTGAACTAACTAGTCAGCTTTCCCATATGTTACCAATTACCACTATATATTTAATGTAAATTCATATCAAGGTTCACTAGCATCACCATTTCTCGAATCATTAACACATATGGAATCACGTATTATCCATAATGATTGAATTTGTACATATCATAGCTTTAACTACAGCTTACCGTATATGTATAAGTATAGTACGTATTGATTACAGCTTAATGGGATCTATACTTAATCTATACAATATAATGGAATGATACTAGCTCTGTAATCATGTACTCTCCATAATATACATAGCTTAGTTCTACTTCATCATTTACACAACTTTGTATGATCTCTAGTATTTGCATCTTGTTACTAAATACTCATCACTTATTATGAATATGCTTATCTACTTTCTAGTTATGTGATCAAAGGAGAATCACCTTTCTATCATATTGATTACATATATGCTTATTACGTAATGTATTGAGTAGTATTAGTAGAACATAAGGTGTAAGCATTACTGAGTTTCTTGGTATATAAAAGATTACTAACCTCTTGCTCATAGCTTATACTAGATAAAATCCCATAAGTATTCACATAATATAATCTATTGAATTAGTACCAATGTTTACCCTGCTTTCAAAGGTTTGCTGGAGAGAGTGATAATCGCTCTTCATGGAGCTTAAAACAGTCTCTTATCACAACAATTTGAAGGTGTTTAGATGGGGCATCCTAAAAGGAGGATTAACCTCTTGTGCAAGACTCAAAACTGCATTTTGTCTTACCCAGTCGGACCATTCCTTCCATTGCAAATCTGAAGGAATGTCGTAATCTAGCATATGTTTTGGATATGATCTGGTGTGGATCATACCTTATTCCTTGTAACTAGAAACAAACATAAATCACATGCATATGGTGTACGATTGAGCTGCAAGTGGAAAACGACGGTCACGACAGGGTCCTAACGGTTCTAGTATTCGAAAAGTAATAAAGTAAAATTTGTGGGGTGTGAGAAGATAGTTTCAAGGAAATCCACCTTTCGTTCTGCAATGCACTCGATGATGCCATGTACCCTCGAGAGAAAACCATGGTTTGAATTATGGAACCTCTTTTTGGTATTATACTCCGTGCAACTTCAACCTCCACAACTGTTCCGGGCCGTTGATCTTGACGGATCATGATCAATGACATTTCGGGAATATTCCACTAGATTTAACTTTTCCCTGCCATCTTTAGACCTTCTGTTATTTTATATGGTTTCCAAACCTATTAGTTGAATGGAAAGAGCTCATTTGTTTTTTAAACAAATACAGATTGTCGATCTTCCGATATCCCTAATGTTGGTCACATGGTGTCATTTTCGTTGGTATATAGATGATCATTGTTGCATCGACGCTGACAGCCACCGGTCTTTCGACGTCCCTAACGTCGGTCACATGGCATCCTTGTCGTTGATATATAGTTGAACATATTTCCACTAACATTGCCAGTCGTCGGGATTTCGACGTCCCTAACGTCGGTCACATGGAATCCACATTATGGAGACCGACGAAATGGGACACTGGAATTTCGATGTCTCTGGCATTGCTGTAGCGACGACTATATGGGGTTTGGACAGTCAAATCCGATATGACATGTGTCTGCATTAAACTCCGCAATAGAGATGATACCTATGGTGTCGAAAAAGTGACGTCAGGTGAAATGACATTTGAGGGGGTCTGTTGTTTGTCGTTCTCCCAACAATATAAAGTGGCAATTGCGTCGAATGCACCATCGAAATTTGACCCAAATGTACTAGTGCATAGATAGACCCTGTCATGGTTTATAAAAAAATGTAGGTGATAGGCTAAGTCCACTCGAAGAGAGGTCATAACAGTATTCACTAACATGAGGGTGATTTATAGGCTAAGTTGCAGGCCATTTGTTGAAGGAATATAGATAAGATAAGTTATGAGTGTTTAGATTAAGGTTAGTGACAAGTGGTGATCACAACAACTCAAGCAAAGGAATGTGACATGGCTAATTCAAATTAATTGATTTTTTCATAATGGCTTAAGCCAATCGAAAAATAAAACTTCAATGCATGGGCCATTTGTATGAGGATGAATTACTTGTACCAAGGAAAAATTCCTTTGCCAAACTTTGATGTTGCTAATGTGATTTCATTAAGGAGGAGAGTGTGATAAATCAGCACATAAGCTCTCAATTTTAAGACTATGATATGCTTACCATGTCTCCCTTGGATATATGAAAACTAGCAATACAAGGCAACTTGTCATGGGTAGACTAGCAAGCATAAAGGGAAAGATAGTTCCTAATCTATGCTTCATACTCTATGATGTGACTAATTTATATTATAAAGATAAAGATCATATTCTACCTTTATGCATTGAGTGATGTGATTAAGATATGTGAAATGCTTCCAACTAATCTCCATAAACATAAGCACCATAACAATTATTTCTTTTGATTTGATTGGGAAAAAAGATTCCTAAAACAAAGCTAGAACTTGTGACAATGAATAAGAAGGATCAAGATTCCTTTCCAAAATATAATTTTTTTATGTGTATATGGGCTTGTTGAGGAATCAATATTATTGTTTTTAAATACATTTATTATAGTTGTTGTTATTATGGTTATTTATTTCTATTATAACTATTATTTTGGACATTTATTTAGTATCTACATAGGATAAAATAACATTTTTAAGATTCATTTTTCCTATTAAATACACTTATGATGACATTACTAAGATCTCCAATAAAGATTATTTTGGAGATGTTGTTATGGAAATTGTTAGACAATTATATGGACATTTTCATAAACGATATAATGTCCATTGTGGACACTGGTCTAGATGTAACTATGAACTTAAGTTTTGACTTAAAAATTTCATGAATTAAAGCCAAGGATTACAAAAGCAACCACTTTTAATGGGGTATCATGGGAGATATATTTATTGGAATTTTTGGGGTGGTAAATCACTCAAACTATTGTAGTGTTAGAGTTAATATTTTGGCCTAAATTTAAGTCAAACTATTGTAGTGTTAGAGTTAATATTTTAAACTAAATTTAAGAGACAAAATTATGTTTTCCTAATGATAACATTGATGCAAATATTTTATTAAAAATAAGAGTAACATTTGAATGTGCCAATAAAGTTTTGATCGTAATATTTATTGTCTTTTATGAAATCTAAGGCTAACCATATAAATCAATCATTTATAGAATGAATTTCAAATTAAGGATCCACACAAGATGTCATCCTAAAAATAGTTAAAAAGCCATGGGAGTTGGGATCTTTATAGTTGATTTAGGTGGATATTGGTGGTCACCCACTTGTTTCACTGACTTAGAATGCCTTCACATCTTGGCATTTTTATTACAATTCTTTAGGTTCCATATGCATTTTTGGAAATTTCCCTTATGTTTTTGGTAGTCGACATAGGTCATAAAATATTTGATTATGAAGTCTGTTAAAGTCATATAGTACGTTTTAAGATTTGTAATGGTCCAATAAACACCCTAAATGGATTTTGTATGCAAAAGTTGTGCCACTAAAAAGTTGACGTATCACATTAGAAAACTTTCGTGGTAAAAATTTTGCCTCAAAAAAATTAAATGTTATTAACATCAACTTTAAAAGAACCAATATGATTCAAGATGATGATCATGTCAACCATAAGAATAAAACATTTTGGAGGGAAAGAAAGAAAACTACTTTTTATCGTATTTTCGACTTATCTTCTTATAGGTTAACTCAAATTTCAAGTGTAGGCACTCAATGGATGCAAAATTAAATTATGCATCCAACAAGTACCCACTCTACATACTTTTAATGGATTGGACGTAGTGAGAGAAAATTGAAATACATGAAGAAAACATGTTTCATTCCAATGAGTACCCACTTTGCATACTTTTGATAGACCCACTATGAGATGAACTTGAAATACATGAAATACATGAAAAAAATGCCTCTCTTTTGATAAACACATTTTTTTCATGTATTTCAAGTTCATCTCACTATGGCTCTATTAAAAGTATGGAGAATTAGCACTTGTTGGATGTGGAATTTAATTGTTCATCCAATGAGTGCCTACACTTGAAATTTGAGTAAACTCATAAGGAGATAAGTTGAAAATACAATTAAAAAAATATTGTGTTTTTCTTTCTCTTTGAAAATTAATCTATTTTAAAAAAAAATTTAAGTATTATTTTATTATTTTACTTAGGAGGCTTATTTTTAAACCTCAAAATTTCTCTAATGACTAGCTTCCTTGGGGCCTTCATTCCTTTTTTCACATCATTTCCTAGGGTTAGGGTTTTGGATCTTCAAGGTTTTGCATTTTATGGAATCGCACTTTATGTTAAAAATGAAGTTTTTGCCTCTTGACACTAGTTTCTTGCAAACGTGAGTAGAAAAAATATCTCTCTTTAGAGATAAGCTACCGCCATTTTGGCTAGTTTGTATTTCTTTTCATTTTACAATATTTTCCTATTCCATTCATTAACATAATTTGGGTTTCCTTATATTATTGTGTTTTCTACAATATATCTATATATGTTTCCATTTATATCTATGGATTCATTCCATTCACTATATAGTCCAAATTAGTGGTATCATAGGAATCTACTCTTTGTTGTGTATCCCTGCATGTCCTTGATGAGGTCAATGTATAGGGAGTTGAGTCTTGAACTAACTAAGCTTGGGGAAGACCACTCTTGCCAACCCAAGTGCCCTCCCATGGGAGAAGAAAAGACAGATGGAGAAACAAGATATCCTATCAAGTTGTTTCACAAGGAAGCCCTCACATGACAAATGAATGAGATGATGGATAATTTCACCCAAATCCTTTTGTGATTTCCAACGGTGGAAAAGGTACCTTCAACAAGCATCCATTTCAGAGTTTCGATGCCCTTCAAGGTATAGGTTTTACCTTCATTTCTTTGAAGTCTAGATTGATGTAGATGATTTGGAGAAATGGTTAAATCTATTAGAGGTTTATTAATTTGTTCAAAATGTTTCTAACAATGAAAACATCACCTTTGTACTCCTTAAATATTTTCCCCTTTGTCAAAGACTCATGAGACAATTACAAGGAGAGCCATACTAGAGATGTGTCTACAATATTTAGGACATAAACCACTTGGGCATCTTTTGTTGATTTCATAAAGGAGGAATTCTACCATATCATAAAATATGATGACCAATACATGAGATGAACAACTATGTGCTAGGACAGAAACCAAACAATGCTAGAGTACACCAATATCTGCCATACCTTGTTCTCAGAGCTAGATATCAAACACTCTGAGTGGAACATGGTCTTGAAGTATTGTAATGGCCTACACAAGTACATATAAATAGATATGGATTTCTTTGATATCTCCTTATTGGGAGCCACTTATCGATATTTTTCAAAATTGAACAAAAAATTACGTAAAATAATAAGTGGAAGTTTGGGTATGAAAATCCATTGCAAAAGAAGCATGGTAAAGGAAAACCTACCTTGAAAAATAAGACAGAGCAAGGATAGACAACCTTAATACAAAGAGTACATGCCACAGGAAAACAAGGGTAAGGGAAGTTGAAGAAAGACATAGGAAAGTGGTGTGAGTTCTACAAAATCCTTTGACACAACATTGATGAATATTGCTTGAAAAAATTATTGCTGGTCAAGATGAAAGCCTCAGAGTCAAACTCTAACTTGGACTATTATTCAGAACTAGATAATAGGAAGTGGATCATCAATGCAGAACCATGTGTCATCATCAGAATCACAAGATACAACCAAAAAATCCAAAGGAGCTAGAGGAAGGTGAACACATCTTCCATTCATAGATTTGGGTGAAGAGGACTCTACTGCATTTCATTTTTGACAATGGTATATAGAAGAAACTAATCTCAATCGACGTCATCAAGAGATTGAATTTGATAATAATGCCACACCCCCATCCGTATACTTTGGGTTGGTTGAGCCAAGGATGAGACATCTTCATTAGTTATAAATGTTACCTTCCCTACAATATGAAGCCCTTCAAATATGAGGTACTTTGAAATTTTGTCCCACTTGAATTTGTGATTTTATTTTAGGACAACCCTATATGTGGAAATGTTATTCTATCTACAAGTCTGAGACCTATAGTGGCATTTCTTCTTTGGGAGGTAAACTCTATAAGTTACTAGAGGTGGTTTTGACTACCTACCATAGTTTCCTTGATTTTAGTGAAACAAGGAAGGTAATATCTCAAATTGAGATATTTTTCCTTTCTATTATTTGGTCAAAAGGTGAGTGGAAGACCATTGCAACTACCATGAAATTTGCACAGGGTTTCTCTACACAATAGAAGTAGGTGGACAAGATAGTGGAAGAATAAAAAGATATATTTGCTTCACCTACAAGGGTGCCTCTACACTACCCCTGGTCAAGCATTCAATTGATTTGATACTTAGTTCTCCTTTACCTAATGATGCTCTCTTATAGAGAATGAAGAAATCGAGCATTAGATTCAAGAGATCACCCAAAAGGGCCACATTTAACCAAGCTCATCACCTTGCAGGAGCCCAAATGTGTTGATGCAAAAGAAGGATGGGAATATATGGTGACTCAATATTGATTATATATCTCTAAACAAAATAAAATTCAAGAACTGATACCTAATATTCAAAATTGACGATATTTCATATCATCTTAAGGGTGAGAAGTTTTTTAATAAGATCAATTTGAAGTTAGGCTACCATTAGGTACAAATTGAGAAAATTAATGTATGTAAGATAACATTCAAGTCTAAAGAAGTCCTTTTTGAGTGGTTGGCCATGATTTTTGGCTTAACAAATGTTCATGAGTATGATGGATGATATTTTATGAATGTTCACAAACTCTTTTGTGTTTTCATATTTAGATGACATCTTCATATTTAGTAGAAATTGAGAAAAACATTTGCAGCACATTCAATAGATCTTGAGCACCATATGGTATCACAAGTTATATGCCAATCTGGAGAAATTCTCATTCAACATGCAAAGAATTCATAATTTGGGATACATCGGGGATGGACATGGTGTGCACATGGATCCAACCAAGATCCAAGTCATCCACAACTGGTCAATGTCAATGACTCTAATAAAGATCCATAGTTTATTGGGCCTTGCCAACTTCTATTGCAGGTTCATTTTAGGGTTCTATCATATCACTTTCCCCCTAAGCCAAGTGACCAAGGGTGGGTAGAAATATAAGTTTATTTAAGCCGAGACACAATAGAAATCATTTGAGGATCTGAAAAACTACATTTTTTCAATGCCAATGCTCATTCTACCAAAGCTATAATATCTCTTTGAGATTAAGATAGATTATTTAGATTATATTATTAGTGAATTCCTCATTCAACATGGACATCTAATGGCCTATCATAGTGAGACACTCTCTAATATATTTTTTAGGTATGGGCCCACCTATGACAATGATCTAGGAGGATCCAAAAAGGATAAAAAAATTAAGTTCCCAAATCTCGAAAAAAATGACAGCAAGTCGTAAATGTCGACGAGATATTTCCAACAATGCAAAGGACACCTCAATCTGACTTTGTATGCAAAAGTTATGGCCATCTAAAGTTTTCATCAAACAACAAAATTTGGGATTCTATTGATTGTGCAGTTTGTACAGTGATGATGTTGGCATGACATCAACATGATAATGTGGTAGCATGAAAGGCTTTCACATGTCATGCAGATTTGGCATTTTCAGGGGTCCAATGAACCAGTAAAAATGTGCCACATGGAATCCATACAGAAACCACATGGCAGTACGACGATGACATAGTGCTGACTGGACCGTTGATGTGGTGATAACATAGGAGATGATGTGTTGTTAATTGGGTCGCATACTAGATGGATGACACAGGAACTGTACGATGACTAGGTTGTTGATTATATGTTGACCATCCAATAAGGGGCTACCACGTGGCCCAATAAGAAGGTGCATGTGGCACCCATCGATAGGCCAAAAACCACATGCACGCTAAACTCAGACTTGTTAGATCAAAATTTGAATAGTGGTTAATCTGTTTTAACCACCAAATTAATATGGTTTTAAAACCATTGATTATGGGTTATTTTTAAATGTTGGTTTAAAATAACAAATATATATTATAACCATATGCCCAACAGGGAGGCTTGCAGGTTTGACCCCGAGACCTCCCCCAAACTTAGCCAGTAACTTGCCAATGTGACAGAGTTGGCACGTTGACAAGTCTTCCCAGCAAAAAATACTTAGCCCCATAGTTTTCCATCCGATGAGAGGATCTGGTGCGCCCATCCATGAGCATGATTTTCGATGCATCACTGCAATTAATGAAGAGAGGTATGACAGTTGTGGCATGAATTTCAAGGCAAGGAGCTCAAGAGGGTCCCATAAGTGATAGTGATGGAATTGTATGAGATTATAGTCATTTCTGCATGATTTTTCAAGCTGAGTCCACTGGTGTAGTCAAAATTTGGATCCGAGTAGCATATTTTTAGGGAATCTCCAGAATTTAGGTATTTCCATGTATTTTTCCATATTTTGTTGAGATAATGTAAAGGCCTCTCCACTGAGAAGTAGGTGTTACATGTCAAAATTCCTCACTTCTATAATGACCTATTATAATTATCATAAGTGTCGCAAGTGTCTCACTTTTGTCACATGTGTCACAAATATCGTATTTTCATCCTGCATATGTCGCATTGCAGATGACATCATAGAAACAATTGATACACCCTATAAGACATGTCAGAAGAGAAAATCACATCATTTGGAAAGCTTAAAACATATTTTTCCTTGAGAAATGGTCATCTTAAATGAATTTTTGAGATATCCATGCTCCTCTGCTCACATGCAGGGAGCGCTAGCACTCCTTGTCCACTTAGTAGGGAGTGATATAACACTTTGGTTCCATATTTAAGGGAGTGTCGATTGCTTGAGAGAATCTTGGGAAGAAATCCCCCTTATCTCTAAGGACATCTAGAAATGATCCAAGTTGGTTTGGCTCGAATCCAAGCTTTATGCTGTATCTAAAGGAGATACCACAACTAATGGAGTCATATCCTCAACTTATTCCAAATATAAATAAGGTGGTTGAGCCTCTCAAAGCCTGTAAAAGGAGGCATTCTCATGGTGAAAGGGAGGAGAATATCAACAAAAAGTATTGTCATTTTGATCGTGGATCTTTCGAGAAAGGGGTTGGACAAGGAGGACTTGGAGAGGCCACTGCATCTGCATCTACATATTATAAGTTCCTTGTAATGTTCTCATTAATATATGCTTGGCATGTTTTCTTCAAGTTTGTGTATGATTGCATAGGCTTGTCTTTTCTTGATAAATCTAGTTTAAAATAATCTTGGTAAAATAGGAAGCATGCATTGTCTTTGTTGTTTATTGAATTGCATTTATCATTAAAGGGCTTGAAGATCAAGTTCAGTGTGAACTAAGCAAGGCAAATCTTCAGAAAAAGGTACATCATACTTTCTTCCTCTTTTCCCTTTGACTAGTTTAACTACATTTAAAGGAATGTCAGTGTCCAATGTTAGGATGTTTATGTCTTGGTAATGGGGGTCTAGGATCCAAGAGGACATTCACTAGTCCACAGGGGAATTTTCCTACAACATAAATTGGCAACTCCACTGGGGAACGAAGCTTTCAGTTTCGGTTTCTTTCCTTGGTTTTGTCTTAGCTTTTGATAATATTCAAATCTTGATTAAAATATTTTTTCTCTTTTATACATATGTTGTGAGTCCTGAAGTCATCTCACACATATTGGTGATCAAACTTCCTGAGTTTTTATTTTTCTGGGTTGATTCTTTTTCTTTCTCAGAAACCCGTGCCCTCTCCCTTTACAACTAGAGCACTAATTTCAGTATCATCGCTCCCTTGCAATTCTTTAGGGAGTGTTGTAGCACTCTGGTGCTGATATAACCAGAGTGTTGATTTTTCTCCTTTTTCAAAAATTGTTGAATACCTTTATGCTGGGTGTAAATTTTCGGGTTCTTCTTTTAGATTAGGACTTGTTCTGTCAGGTTGTGTCTTCTATCAAACCTGTTTCTTTTTAATACTTTTTTTTTTATCTTTGTTTGGATTTTATAAGTATTTCCTCGTTACGAAATCACTCTTTCTCTTCAATATTTTGGGATCATTTTGATACTTTCTCGTTCATCTGATCAGTTGAAGGTTATTACAAGGAAACTCAGGGATCTCTTTACTGTTCTAATTAGTCTTTGATCTTTGTATATTTCCAACAAAATTTCTTAAGTGTGTTTTGTTGTTTGGCATTATTTTTGGAAAGTTAGTTTGTTTTTTTCTTCTTATTGATTGTTGTGAGAGTGCCTTTTTGTTTGTATGATTCTTGCTTCCCATTGTCTAAAAGTTGCAATAGTGAAATCTTTTATTGGCATAAGAAGCATTAAACCAAATAAATTTACATTCATAATCAAACAAAAGGATAAGTTTTTATGATTGTTTTTTTGGATAATAGAAAGAATTTCTAAATAATTTAGCATCAAAATGAATTCTTGTTGAAAGCAATTGCATGAAATTTCTGCATTTTTGTGTTTGGTAGTGAAAGAAAGAAAACTCTTCTCCTTCCCGTAATAGAAGCTCATCGAAAGAACATTTTCTTATCATTCTTTTGCTTCTTTTGGATTCGAGTCATAACATCATTAATTTCACTCTCATTCACCTCTGAGTAAAGAACAACCACTAAAATCAATGCTAATTAAAAAATGATCTAGAAACTTTTTCTTTTTAGATTCTTCCACCAACATTAGACTAGGATTAGTGCTTTTGATTAGGTTGTGAGTATAAATCTCCAAATAATTCAAAACAAACTTAGCATATTGCAATATGGAGAGTAAAATCCAATTTTTCGTATAAACATAGTTGGGATCCCCCTCTCACACAGGGGTTACACATGAGGTCTCATTTGGGATATCCACGGATATTATCCCTCCAAGGTTTAATCGTTCGTAGTAGTAAGATCATATTTTGGGGCTTCTTCTTGAGGTCCAACTGTCTTCATTTGGTCTCGGTGCTTCATGAATTCCGAATCCATTCGGGGTCCTTTGGAGTTCTATCGGTCCACTTGTCCTTAGTTCTCTTGAAGGATTTCAGACTTGTTATCTTGCCCATATGTTCGGACTAGACCGTTGAATGTACCTGCCTAGAGGCTAACTGTGAGTTGGTATCCTTAATAGCCATAATATTTAGGGTCCTCACACAAGGTGATGATGAAGGGAAGTTTGTTAGAAAAACATGACCGCGGAGCAATAAAATAAAACAAATGAGGAAACAAAACACAAAAGATACACAATACAAGAGAGACACAGATTTACGTGGTTCACCCAGTGTGGGCTACATCCACCAGATAAATTTCCAGGTCCTTCCTTTATTATTATCCAACAAATGAAGGGTCACAACCTACAACAAAACCTGTTGTAACTTCCTCTTCTTTCTCTCACAATCTCCTCTCTCAGAATACAATATTCACCATCAAACATAGCCGCAATACATTTCGCTCATAAAAGAGGGTTGCCTTCTAGGGAAAAAACCCTAACATAATTTCTACCGTTAGATCTGTGACCTTATAATGAATGGTCCATATTTACAATGAAATTACAATATACTTTTACAAGGCAATTTTTCCTTCGGGGGCCCGCTTGCCCCCAGCCGGGGGGATAGCCCCCCGGGACCCCATAGAGGGGGTACCCCCCCTCTGCACTCCCCCATGTGGAAGAGTGTACATAATTTTGGGGTGTAAATACTTCATGGGGTATAAACACAACTGAAAGAAAGGACCTCTGAATCAAGAAGATAATCAAGCTCCACAAACAACAATCTCCCACTTGGAGACTGATCTCAACAACTCCACCACTGCTGTATATGTTGGACTCTGAACCTTCTTGGACCTAGAAAATTTCTCATATTCATATTCATTCTTGAAGACCAACTGAAACTGAGCAAGAACTCAGTTTCTCCCTAGTCACTGCCTTTGTTAACATGTCTGTAGGATTTTGGCTAGTGTGTATTTTTTCCAACTTCAAATGTCCATTTTCCAAGGTGGATCGTATGAAGTGGTACCTCAACTGTATATGCTTAGTATTCTAATGGAAGGCTGAGCTATTTGCAAGGTGAATGGCACTCTGAATGTCACAGTACAACCTGTTGTTCTCCTGCTTCTTTCCTAATTCCTCCATAAACCTCTGTAACCAAATAATCTCTTTACTAGCCTCTATAGTAGCAACATACTCTGCCTCTGTTGTTGAAAGTGAAAAAACCTTTTGCAGTTTCGAAATCCAACTTATTGTTGTTCCATTCCTCCTCTGGAATTATACCATCCAAGGAGCTTGAAGGTCCTCTGTTTATTAAGTAAACAACAGTATCTACAACATCTACCCAAGGGAAAACCGACATGCAATCTCATACTCCTTGCACGCTCCATGATTTTCCTGTTCATCCTTTCTGACACACCATTTTATTGTGTTGTTATTGGAACTGTCTTCTCTCTACAAATCCCATGGTATGAACAGTAATCGTCAAACTCCTTGCTACAATATTCACCTCCATTATCTGATTTAAGACACTTCAAACTTTTTCCTGTCTCATTCTCAACTAAATCTTTCCATTTCTTAAAAGTATAAAAAACAACAGATTTTTGTCGAATGCAATAAACCCAAGTTTTTCTAGTTGCATCATCAATAAAAGTAACATAATAATGAGATCCACCAAGAGATAATACCTGAGTTGGTCCCCATATATCTGTATGCACAAGCTCTAACCTTTCATTCTTCTTTTCTTTTCCGACTCTGAGAAATCTGGCTCTCTTTTTTTTTCCATAAACACAATGCTCACAGAAGTCCAAATCAATTTGTTTAAGATCTGGCAACAAATTTCTTTTGTGAAGTATCTGCATACCCTTCTCACTCATGTGTCCAAGCCTATGATGCCATAGTGTTGTATCCACTTCTGTAGAAGCTAAAGAGATAGAAGAGTCAATATTACCAGTACATAAATATCATGTACCTACGTTCTCTCCTTTCTCTATCACCAATGATCCTTTGATGACCTTCCACGTAAATATGGATACACAACCTTCACTTGCCAACTGCCCTGTTGAAATTAGACTTTTCCTTAAATCTGGAACATGTCTTACCTCTTTCAACAACCATTGGTTTCCATTTCGTTGCTTTATTTTTACCTTTCCCATTCCAACAATTTTGCATGGTGCATCATCACCCAAATGAACCTGTCCAAAATCACCTTGAACATAATCTAGAAAATGTTTCCTATGGGGTGTGGCATGAAATGAAGCTCCTGAATCTACTACCCAAGACTCAAAAATATTATCTATAGAAAGAATCAAAGCATCTTGTAACACATCACTTGTTACATTTGCTTCCTGATTTCTCTCCCATTGTCCATCTCTTTGTTTCTTTAGAGCTCTGCAGTCTTTCTTCAGATGTCCTTTCTTACCACAATTCCAACACTCTATCTTTCCAAGTCTAGATTTGGATCTGCCCTTCCTATAATTCCCGCGGTTCCCTGAGCGCTTTCCTCTATCATTTTTTCTTCTCCTATTCTCCATGTTTAACGCATTACCTGATGTCTCACCTGTGCTTTTCCGTCGCATTTCCTCACTAAGGATAACACCAACAACATCATCAAATTTTAAAGTATTTGAACCAGAGACAAAGTTACTTGCAACCATGACCAAGCCGTTCCAGCTTTCTGGCAATGAGCACAAGATTAGAAGAGCCCTTACCTCATCATCAAATTCCACTTTTACAGAACTTAGTTGATTAGTAACCGTATTAAATTCATTTAAATGATCTGCAACAGACACCTTCTGACATATTCATATTAAATAATATCTTCATTAGAAATACCTTATTGGACACTGAGGGTTTTTCATACAATTTGGCCAATGCGTCCATCAAACCCTTTGTTGTATTTTCTTTGGAAATATTGAAAGCCACCGACGCTGCCAGGCTCAGCCGTATCGTTCCTAGAGCCTTTCTGTCAAGAATCTCCCATTCTTCGTCCTTCATGGCCGTCGGCTTATTTTCTATTCCTCTCAATGGTAGGAATAGATCCTTATGATATAAATAATCTTCCATCTGCATCTTCCATAACTGGTAGTTTTGTCCATTAAATTTCTTGACCCTAAACTTTCCATCTTCCGACATTGCTCCCACTCGAACTAGGAACCCTCTTTTCCTGCGAGTTACCTTTTGCTCTGATACCGGTTGTTAGAAAAACAGGACCGCGGAGCAATAAAATAAAACAAATGTGGAAACAAAACACAGAAGATACACAATACAAGAGAGACACAGATTTACGTGGTTCACCCAGAGTGGGCTACGTCCACTAGAGAAATTGCCAGTTCCTTCCTTTATTATTATCCAGCAAATGAAGGGATACAACCTACAACAAAACTCGATGTAACTTCCTCTTCTTTCTCTCACAATCTACTCTCTCAGAATACAATATTCGCCATCAAACATAGCCGCAATACATTTCTCTCATAAAAGAGGGTTGCCTTCTAGGGAAAAAACCCTAACATAATTTCTACCGTTAGATCTGCGACCTTATAATGAACGGTCCAGATTTACAATGAAATTACAATATACTTTTACAAGGCAATTTTTCCTTCGGGGGCTCTGCCCCCGAACTCCCGCTGGGGGCCTGCTTTCCCCCAGACCCCCCAGCCAGGGGGATAGCCCCTTCGGACCCCACAGAGGGGGTACCCCCCCTCTGCACTCCCCCGCGTGGAAGAGTGTACATACTTTTGGAGTGTAAATAATTCTTAATCAGGAAGATAATCAGGCTTCACAACCAACAAAGTCTTTGTTGTGCCTGGAACAGACGTTGGTCAAAATCACTCGAGCTCCTTACAGGGTAATTCCATGATTGTTGTGTGGAATCTTGCACCAAGGTGTAATTCCACTAAGAAGGTCTCCAACATAACTATTCCACCTGCTCATATCCTAGCCTCTTCTCAATTTGGTCATGAGATATTGGATTTCATCACCAACTAATACGATCATTGAGAGAATGTTTTGTTTGCTTGTTGGTTCTTCTAGATTTTTTAGCGTGTGTTGTTGGTTTACTTGACCATTTTTCAAGATTGAGACTGTAGACGATAAAGGTCTTCATAGATCATGTAGAATGAAATGGTTTCCTCTGGAAGGATACAAACCCTTACCTCCTAATTCACCCGAAGACAATTACCGTGAGGAGGTAGAAAATCGCTCAGATGTTGGAAGCACTGCTAATCCTTTGTTAGAAAACCCTGAAAGCGCCTTGGTTATGGTTGAGGATCCCATTCCTCATACTATCCCTATGTCCTAAGCTCTTATCAAACCACTCCTTGTTCGACTGAACTCGTTCGATAACGTAATAGAAGAGGAATTTCCTCATCTGTTGTTGAGTCCATACACCAAAACACAGATGGAAGATACACAAAATGATTATGATGAGTACAAAACTGCTATCTGGTCTGCTGGCATGGTAAATCCACAATAGACACATGTTCGTTCCATATGAAGGACTCCATCGGGACGTGATCTTTACGAACATTTTAAATTTAGTCGACCACCTCTTGACCTTCATGACCCTCTTGCCTCTATTGCTGCTAAGGTAGGACCGTCCATTCAGACTATTGATCGTCCCATCAAACAAGTAGTCAATCTTGTTGTTATATCAACAAAAATCCAACATAATGTTGGAGTTGTAACACCTAATCATGCACAAGTTTTTTCGACTGTTACTTCCACCACTACACCTTTTCACACTACAACTCCTTATGTTCCACATAATCCTATTGGAACACCTACACATCAAAGAATGTAGAACCCTACCATACACACACAATCAACTGCCGGACAAATCCCAACTGGGGGGAAACATCATCTAGTGGTTCTGTCCCTCCTGGGGGACATCCACCCTTGCACATACCCGCTAGGGGACAACCCCCTTTTATTGGTCAAACCACAATTGTAACTCAACCTATGGCAGGGGGAAAACCCCCTTTTGCTGGAAACTCTTCACAATCCCGAGGAACAATTCAAGGAGGTACGTTTAATCAACCTTACCAATGAGGGAAATCATTTCATAAACCGCAAGGAAGAGTACCAAATCTTATTACTTCCGGATTATATTTTGGACAACCTTATATAAGTGTCCCAAATCCCATGTGGGGTCCTCAAGGACAACAATCTTATCCTCCCCAAGGGTCTATTGTTTACCCTCTATAGGGAGAAACTGTTTACCCTCCTCAAGGGAAAACTGTGTATCCCCCACAACCTAATCAACTGACTTATCCTCCTCATAATCAATCGGGTTTCCCTTGTTCATGAACATTCCTCAACCACATTCGAATCCTGCCTATACTGGTCAACAATAACCATATATGGGAGGGACTATTGGATACAATTATCCACCTCAACCAATTTATGGCTCCATTAGTGTCCCTATGCCGCATCAATATCACCCTCAGGTTAACCAACAATTACCTTTCCTCACCAGATTGGATCTACCAGACTTATCTCGGTTGAAAAATGATCCCATACTACATTTTCCTTTTTGGCTGGTAATCCCTGCTAAATTACCTTATGACATCCCCAAGTTTGACGGTAAACTTGGCGGAGACCTAAACAACCATGTTATGACATTTCATCTATGGTGCTCATCAAACTCACTGATGGATGAATCTATAGATTTACTTATTTTCTAGCATACACTCACGGGCTCCGCAGCCAAATGGTACATTGAACTTCAACGTGGTATTTTTCAAGACTTAAACTCCCTAGCTATGGATTTCTCATGCATTTTCAATTACCCATTCGTTATAAGACTGGTATAAAACTCTTAAACTCACTTCGTCAAACGAAATTCATACATATCTCTGATCATATTCATGAGTGGAGATGACGATGAAGGTTGATTAAAGAAACCATTCATGACCAGTCATTGGCATAATGGTTTACTAAATATCTTTTACCCCCAATTGCTTGTGACTTCGCCATGGGTGGTGTTGTCATTGAGGAAGAATCCATTGTTCGAGCTCAATACTTAGATTTGGTTTATTCCCAATCTGGTACATTATATGAGTTGATACCAAATGCTCTCCGTAACTCTATCGATCCATCCAATCCGTCTTCCACGACACATGCAGATGGAGTCATCGGTGTCGTCAAAACCCAATCTTCATCATAGTCGACCGGATCGGCTAATCACTCTGTTTTTGCACCCATCACCATTTCAACTTCACTCTTCTCTACCTCCCCCGCGACTCAAATATCTGAGGTGAATGCAATCCAATATGCATCTTCACAACAATTTGGGGGAAAGAAGAAAATGAAAAATAAACCCAAAAAGAATAATAATAATAATAATAATAATGAAAATCCAAAGACACAAACTCCACCACCTTCTCCTGAAAATAAACCACAGTGAAAACCAAAATTGTCGTGTCTCATTTGTGGTGATGATAATTACACCTGAGATTGTCCTCAACATGATGAAGTTGCAAAACTTTTCATAGGGAATTCCAAAACCACTGTGTTAACAAAATCTTTTCCTCAACTATAGTCCATGGTTTCTCAAGCACCTGCCCCTCCAACAGGGGGCAATCCCAGTCATCCTCCTAGTGAGAAATCCTCATCGAGTGCTCATATTTATATGTTCAATGGGATTTATTCAACCACTCGCACCGCAACGTATGACACACCAAATAAACCTGATAAAGAGACGGTCACTAATGTTACTCCACCGGATCCATCTCCCGCCACTGTTAGTCCTCCATCTGGATCGCTTCAGATTTAAAAACCCACTTTCGATTCTAGTATGTGCCCTCCCAAGAGCACTAACCACAGATCAACTTTTAATCCTAGTTCACATGCCACCCAAAACTACAACATTGTTGAATATTTGGCTCAAGCACCATGTGCTATGTCTTCTCTTGAAGTTATACAACATTTCCCGAGTCAACGTAGAACGTTATTGGCCGCCATCGATGCAATTGATCCCGAGTCATCAAATAATATCATGTTTAACCTTGATAACTTCAAATCACAACTTTCTCATCAGATTTCTTTTCAAATTGATATAGTTGTTCATAACCAACACATTCACCACACCATACTAGATGAGGGAGCTTTCACTTGAGTCATGTCGTTAGCCTGTTGGAAAGGATTAAAAACACCTGCACTTAACCAATCCCCTACAATGTTATGAGCATTCGATGTGTGAGGTTTTCATCCTCAGGGACTCTTGTAGTCCTTAGCCGTTCAGTTGGGAGGTAAGACTGTCTTTGTCGATGTAGAGGTAGTTGATGCTCCCCTTGATTATAACTTGTTGTTAGGAAGAAGTTGGTTTTATGCCATGACTATCATTGCTTCATCAGTGTTTCTATGTGTACAGTTCCCCTATCAAGATAAAATTTTCACTATCGACCAGTTAGATTACTACATCCCCGACACTCGCATTCCCGCCACGAACAATATTCCTTTCTTGGGAGATACTAAGATCACTTATGAAAGTGTTGGTGTAGTTATTTTAAAATATTCTTCCCTTATGGGTACTTTCCCTGCACCACTTCCTCCCACCACACAACACATTTCCACGATCAATATGACATTGACTATGGCATATCAATATTTTGAATCATATGATCCTTGGGTTGTGCCTAGTCCTTTGGAATTCGATGCACAAGGTGATGCTATGCCACTTAGTCATGTTGAGGCTTCATAGGATTCTATCCAATCTGCCTCTCCCTCTTTGGATAAACAACATTTGTTGGCATCCAACACTTATTTGTTTCCATCTTGGTTGGATTCCTTATCCTCTACTTTCGACTACATCCTATGGATTTTTCCATCGGACAAATCCATTATGGAAATTCTTAGTATCGATGAGGTACCCTGGGAGGACAACCATCATCGATCATCTTTTCTCCCTAGTCTAGATGAAATTGAGGAAGATATACACACTATATTCCCCCTCCCGATGTTTTCGATTCTCCCCAATATCCTATACTTACTGAAGAAACTACTTTCGAGGGGAATTTAGGCATCATCTCTTCTACCATTACTATCGATATTTTGATCAAAGAAGGTATCATGGAAAATGTTCATCTCGGTGCTAATTGTTCGCCCGAGGAAGTGGAAGCTTACACCGCTTTATTCAAATAATTCCATGATGTCTTCACATGGATCTATGAAGAAATTCTATGGATTGATCCATCGATCGGTGTGCATGAGATCAAAACTTACCCAGGCATTAAACCTGTACGACAAAAACTTCGCCTGGTTTTGCTTAAGAAAACTGTAGCCATAAAGGTCGAAGTTGAAAAACTGTTTAAGTTTGGCTTTATCTATCCTGTCTCCTTGATGGAATGGGTTTCTAACATCGTTTCAATTGATAAAAAAAAAGGAACCATTCGTTTTTGTGTCGATTATATGGATCTCAATAAGGCTTGTCTAAAAGACAATTGCCCTACACCCTTTATCGACCAAATTATCAATAATTGCGTTGGCAACGTGATATTTTCTTTCATGGATGGATTCTCAGGGTATAACCAGATCGATATTCTACCAACTGATCAACATAAGAAAGCTTTCATCTACCCTTGGGGGACGTTCTCTTATCAGAAGCTATCCTTTGGCCTTAAAAATGCTAGTGCTACTTTCCAACGGGCCATGTTGTATGCTTTCCATGATATCAAACATATTGTGGAGCCTTAACTCGATGATTTACTCGCTCATTCGTCTACTCGACAAGACCATATTGGTAATTTATGAGCCATTTTCCTTTGATGTTGGTTTTACCATATCCATTTGAACCCTCATAAATGTATCTTCATTGTCGAATCAAGTCGACTCCTCGGGTTAGTCGTCTCCAAAGACATGATTAGGGTGGATCCCTTAAAAGTCAAAGTTATTCTCTCTTTACCCCCTCCTAGAAATTTAGCCCAACTACAGAGTTTGCAAGGGAAATCAAACTTTATTCGTTGTTTTATATGTAATTACGCCGAAATTACTAAAGGATTTATGAGGTTGTTGCAAAAAGACACTCCTTTCATCTGGGACGACACTACTCAACGCTCTTTTGATGCTCTTAAACACACATTAACTCATACACCTCTCTTGCATCCTCTGAATTATCCACGAGACTATATCCTTTATTTGGTTTCCTCTACTTCCACTATTGATATGGTGTTAGTTCAATAGGATCCTAATGGTGACGAACATGTGATCTACTATCTGAGCAAGAGTCTATCTGGTCTCGAGATCTGATATTCACACGTTGAGAAGTTGGCTCTGGCAACCGTTATTGTCTTCTAGAGATTTCACTATTACATATTGCTACGAACTATCACAGTCATTGCATACTCAAGAACCCCATGTACCATATCCTTACACCTCAATTCCTTGGGGGAAAATATTCCAAATGGATTGTTATTCTTCAAGAATTCTATCTCGAGTTTGCCAAATCAAAAGATAAAAAATCGTTGTTTTTTCTGAAACTTATTTGCGATCTTCCCCATGCTGATGAAAATAATGATCCCAATTATTCTCTTCCTGATGACTCTGTGTTCCTCATTAGCACGTCAGACCCTTGGTATAGAGATATTGTTTTCTATATTCAAACCCAATGTTTCCAGCCCGATATTTCCCATGAGGAATGTCGTCGTATTCACCATCATTCTAAACACTACCTTATTATCGCCAACACTTTGTATCGTCGTGGTATTGATATTGTACTACGATGTTATTTAACCCACAATGAGGATGAATGCATTTTGAATGATTGTCACCTTGGATATTTTGGTGGTCATCTTTTTGGGATGGCTACAACCCAGAAAATATTATGCGCTGGTTATTTTTATCCCTCCATCTTCAAAGATTGTATTGAGGTTGTCAAATGATTCCCACCCTATCAAGTTTTTCAAAAAAAGGCGCGAACCCACCCTTCTCAACTACATCCCATTGATTTCATCGACCCCTTCGCAAAATGGGGCATTGATTTTATGCAATGTAATCCTACATCATCTGGGGGCACGGTTATATCATCATTGTTGTTGATTATTTCACTAAATGGGCTAAGGCTATGCCCACATTTCTTAACAATGGTCATATTGTAGCTCTCTTTTTTTTTAACCACATCATCACTCACTTTGGTGTCCCACAAGCTATTGTCACTGACCACGGCTCACATTTTTAAAACCATATGATGAGTGAATTGCACGTCAAGTTGGGTTTTCTCCATGAAATCTCATTCCCCTACTACACTAAAGAAAATGGGCAAGTTGAATCTATCAACAAAGTCCTAAAGACCATGCTTCAATGCATGGTGGGGATAAACAAAAACTCTTGGCACTTGCAAATTTTCTCTGCACTCTCGGCTTACTGCACCTTAGTAAAAACTGCAACTGGATTCACTATGTTCTAGTTGGTGTGTCACGAAGAATAAGTGTTACCAATTGAGTGTGATATCCCTTCATTGAAACTCACTATAGAAATCCTGCCTCACACCTCTTCTTAAGAGGAAAAATTTATGTATTTAACTAAGTTGGATGAAACATGTCACGATGTTGCTCTCGTTAATGAGACATATAAAAAATGAATGAAGATTCTATATGACAAATCCATTCAACCTCGTACTTTTGTAGAAGGAGACCTAGTCCTCGCTTATGAACAAGCTCATGACAAGTTGGGGACAGGGAAGTTAGAATCTTTATGGCATGGACCTTATATCATAAAACATGTTTTACATAGAGGTTCCTATGAGCTAGTTGACTACGATGGAATATCTCTCGATGAGCCTCGAAATGGGATTTACCTTAAGAAGTACTATGCATAGAACATTTGGCATGTGTGATTTGTACACTATTGTGCTATATACTTTTTATTTGGTGTGTCTTTTATCTTGTGTGTACGAGTTTTGTCTTAGCTTATTATACTTTGTCTTGTGATTGCATGCGAAGATGACATTTCCTCTTCCCATCTTTGTCAGGTTTGCGGATGGCGCTAGTCGGCACACCCAAAACATTGCTTCTGCAGCTTGGGTCATTTACCTATCTGATGAGTTGGTGAGTTCAAGAGGAATTTGCCTAGGATCGACAACCAATAACGTGGCAGAATATCATGTTCTCATTGGACTTTTAACCGAAGCCTCCTCTCTAAGTATATCTCATCTGATTATCGACCTAGATTCTCAACTCGTGGTTTGTCAGCTTAATCGAGTTTACGACATTCACAACCCTGTCCTATTACGTCTCCACCTAAGAGTTCATTGTCTCGAAAGAGTATTTGAATTTATACAATACCTACATATACCGAGAGAACTCAACACAACATCAGATTCATTAGCAAATTATATTTTGGATCGCTATCTTGTGCATAGACAAAACTTTTAAAGAAAATGAATCACATGTACATTAAAAACATCACATAAGATAAATTGTAACATCATAGGCACCACAAAAATCAGATATATATATATATAATGTGTGATAGAAAAAGTCTGTTTACATCAAAAAGTACATAGTAGGGAAAAATTTGGGCCCTCATTCCCATGATATCATCATGAAAGAATACAAAATATGTGGAGAATCCTATTCCTCTTGTATCACGTTGTGCTCCGAGAAGCAAACTACTGCGCAAGCCACTCATCAGAGCAAGTGGTTCAAACTCTCTGGAACTCCTATTGTATTCCTCTGTAGATGGAGAGGTACGTCTCGCCTCCTTAGAGGTGGGACACCCATGGTTAGACCTCAGAGGTTCCTCTCAACCTCTCAAAGTCCTCCCACTACAACCTCATGCTCCACTGTTATATGCATGTCCCTACGATGCCCTAGTGTTGGCATCTCTATCGAACATGATGTGCCTCTATCTGCATGATGAAACAAAACATATTTTAGATCCCTCTTTGTACACATAAAAATGATATAAAATATAAAATCAAGAACACATGACAAGGTTTAGTTTTGTACCTGACAAATCCCACTGAATTCCCTCTGGGAGAACTAAATCTACATTTCCCCGAAAATGCACTCAAGCATATGGAAAATCCTCAATAAAAACCAGTTGCCTCCTCCACCAAGTGAAGAAATCATCTGTAAACTTAAACATTGAGGCCTCGTTCCCAAATATCGGGTACAAACTAGTCCATATCTCCATCCATGGTTCGTTCGTTGGTTGTGCTATCAATGCAACCCATGGCTGCATCTGGGGTACTCACTCCAAAAAGAACGAAACTAAGAAAGAGTTGTATCCAAACTGCTTCTTCCTTCTGATCCTGCACTTTGTGATCTATTCCTTCACATTCTGAAGGAACCCCACACTGTAGTTAAACAATATGGGCTCCACACATTGTAGAGCATATGACATCTGAGATTTCGAAGCTAGGTGAGCTTTCGTACTACCTGCCAAGTTGGTAATGGAAAATAGAATCGATCGCAATGCCAAATCCCTCACGTCTTTGATCACGATTCGTCCAACAAATAATCGAGATCCTAGAATACAATTCTCAACAACATATACCTCAGTGGGATGAGGAGTTTCTCAATGTCCATACAAAAGGAAAGGATCCCCTCTCCTTGAGAGGCTGGTAAAAAAATACACATAATCAAGCTCAATTTTGAGCATATGTGGCCCAATACGAAATGCATGTTCAACATCATTCCATAATCCAATCAAGCACTCAAGTAACAATACATCTTTCCTCATTTTATGTAGTTTGAAGTACTTGAGAAGACCATAATTTATTAAATCATCCTTGTTTGAGGGTTTTGCAAAGTGTTGATATTGTCGAACTCATGTTCGTGTTCCTTCCATTCAATCATGGCTATATGCTCTGTGAAAACTGAAAATACAACCATTTAAATTTCTTTAATCAACTTATTATAGCAAAAAAATGTGTCTTTCTAGCCTAAAAAGCAACAAAAAATTTGGTTATGCATCGACGCTCCCCTACGCCTGTTCACAGAGCGCTAGCACTCCCTAGGTATGTGCACCGGGGCATTGAAATATCGATCAATGCTCCCCTCATCCCTTTGAGGGAGCGTCGATCCAGTTCGGTGCCTAGGGCTTCCTAAGGAGCCCAGAACACCCTAAAACTGAGCTAAAACACGAATTTAAACCATAAAAAATAATTGAAATGGCAAGGTGACCATCCTAGTCTAGACGAAATCGGAAACGGTCGATCATAACTCTCGTACTTGCAGCTCGAAAATCACCCTCCAAAGGTTAAAAATTCCAAAGCTAGAAGAATTTGGTAAAAAATCAAGTGGTAAATCAAATTTCTAACCTATTTCACCATTATAGAGTTTATGTTAAATTTTTTCTTGGGTTTTTTAATCTTTTTAAGGAGTCACTAATGCCCTGGGCTCATAATTGTCTATATTTGTAGGCTTCTAAGAAGTATCTTTTTGACAACCTTGTGACACTGACGAGCACAATCCTTGTTCTTTCTCATGCTCGAAAAAACATGAGAATGTAACCAAGTATACTTTTATCACTTTTTTGGACTCGTAAAGGTTACACGAAAAAGGAAACCCCTAGAGTCTCCTTTAATCTTTTTTCAGACTCTCTAAACATGAAAATATTGTCAAGTGATCTTGCTTCCTTTCACACTCACTTAAAAGGTTTTTAAAGGGTGTCTCCCGAGTAACAATTTATCTCTTTTTCGTACTTCAGAGACTAAAATTATGAAAAAGGACAACCCTGGAGTCACCTTTAAGTTCTTTTCAAACTCTCTAAACATGAAAAACCATCGATTTTTCCTTCTCTAGACTCGATAAATCACACATTGAAGGTACCATACGAGACCGAACCCTTACTTCTTCCAATTTGTTAAACAAAGGAAGAGGGACTTACCAAAGGTAAGTTATATCGAGCATGTGTTATCCTCCTTGAGCTCGTAAAAAAAAGAAGAGGTACTTGTCTATATGGATGGGGGAAAAATTGAAGGAAGCAAAACAAGCTATCTTTTAGAATTGTCACAAGTCACTCTTGCAAGTCTCCCTTGAACACAACACATTTTTTCTACCTATATATTGAACACTTGGATAATCTGTTGAGCCTTTGCACTGAGCCAATCTCCTGAGTCTTTCCACTCCTTTGGGTCATCCGAAGAATGTCACAGTATCCACTGCATTATGTTTTGGTCCATGTTACATTTATGTTGTCGAATCATGTTGTACCTCAGTGTTCAAGGGAATTATCTGCCTCGAGAGTCAACCATCACAAATTTCCAATTTCAATACCCGTTTCAGTTCATACTCATTTGATTCACCATCTTACATCTCTATGTCCGTTACATTTCTATGATGGGGGATACATCGAGACCCTCCTTCAATGATTTTTTTTCCCTTCGACTTCAACACATCATCTAAGAATTTGAATTAGAAACCAATTAGTACCTTGGAACTTGCATGCCTCAATGACAGGCCTCCTCGCCTCCGATAGTGGATTTACATCATTGACCTATAATTGGATGACTCCACGAATGTT
This sequence comes from Picea engelmannii, assembly GCA_009831015.1. Taxonomy (NCBI): domain Eukaryota; kingdom Viridiplantae; phylum Streptophyta; class Pinopsida; order Pinales; family Pinaceae; genus Picea; species Picea engelmannii. Next base: position 84,148 of record ML816432.1, read on the forward strand.
CGACTTCATATCATTTATTCACATTTGTTGGATTGTACTAGAGTACTTTGGGAGTCATTGCCATCACTGGTGATTTCCCTCGCGCTTGTTAACGGTTTACCTAAATGTCCGGTAAGAAAGTTGTTTCTACCATGTTCAACATCAAAACATTTATTCACGTGGATAGATTCGTACTACATCGAAATTGGGACGAAGAACTTGGGTTGAACATTCACTTTGGTATCTGCTTTTGCAGGCTACGAAGGATATCTATTGAGCATGTTGATATACTGTCACATATATCCACATTGTATTGGTCCATGACTATGTTTTATCATCTAGTAGATCCACTGTGTATTTCTCATGGCTATAATTAGTTCATGTCATGGAGGTATAGATCCACATTGTATCTTTGGTGGCTATACCTTTAGTCAGTATCATCATGGATCTGTAGTGTATCTGTTGGCAGCCATACCTTACGTCCTTTGTCACTCAAGCATAGGTACACCTGCCTTGTGTTTGAAAAATATGATAACATTTGTTTGATGGTTGTTTGCAACTTCTACCAGGTTCTCTGACTCCATACCCTTGTTTCGAAAATCTAGAAAGTGCTTAAGTTATCAACTTCCATCATTTGACCTCGCACTTTGGGGGGAAATCTATTACAGGTCAAAATTGACCCATTATCATTATCGTAAGTGTCGTACTTTTGTCCCAAGTGTCACAAGTATCGTATTTTCGTCCTGCATATGTCGCATTGGAGACGAATCCATATAAACACTTGATACAACCTCTAATACATGTTAGAAGAGGAAAACACATCATTTGGAAATCTTAACACATATTTTTCCTTGATAAATGATCATCTTAAATGAATTTTTGAGAGATCGACACTCCCCTAATCACATGCAGGGAGCACTAGTGCTCCTTGTCCACTCAGCAGGGGTCACTACAATGCTTTGTTTTCAGATTTGAGGGAGTGTTGATTGGTTGAGAGAATCTTGGGAAGAAATCCCCCTTATATCTAAGGACAACTAGAAATGATCCAAGTTGGTTTGGCTCGAATCCAAGATTTAGGTTGTATCTAAAGGAGATACCATAATTGATGGAGTCATATCCTGAACTTATTCCAAATATAACGAAGATGGTTGAGCCTATCAAAGCCTATAAAAGGAGGCATTCTCATGGTGAAAGGGATAATAATATCAAAAAAAAGTATTGTCATTCTGATCGTGGATATTTCGAGCAAGGGGTTGGACAAGGAGGACTTGGAGAGGCTACTGCATCTGCATCTACAAATTGTAAGTTCCTTGTAATGTTCTCATTAATATATGCTTGGCATGTTTCCTTCAATTTTTTGTATGATTGCATAGGTTTGTCTTTTCTTGATAAATCTAGTTTAAACTAATATTGGTAGAATAAAAAGCATGCATTGTCTTTGTTGTCTATTGAACTACAGATCTCATTAAAGGGCCTGAAGATCAAGTTCATCCTGGACTAAGAAAGGACAAGCTTACAAAAAAGGTACATCATACTTTCTTCCTCTTTTCCATTTGACTAGTTTAACTACATTTAAATGAATGTCAGTGTCCAATGTTAACATCTTTCTGTCTTGGTAATAGGGGTCTAGGATCCAATAAGAAATTCACCTGTTCGTAGGGGAATTTTCCTACAATAGTAGGGCTCAGAGACATAGTCCATCTTTGGGACAAACTTCGTTATCAAGCTTGGTGCAATTGTTTCTTCTTATTATTTCTCCATGTGTATGTTTTCTTCATGTATGTTGCACATATGCTTTGTTCATGCTCTTTAATGCAATCCATGTTATAGTCATTGACTAAAATATCCTGAATCATGTTGGTATCATACAAATATTCTTTGAATTGAATTATGAATGTGGATGCTTACAAGGGCCAAGCTCAAAGAGGGTGAAGGAAAACTTAATAATTTCAACTTAGAGATTGGACATGCAACTTGAAGATGGAAAATGGGGGATGAAGAACTTTGTATGGAGTATGAGAAGAATTTTCACAAGTATTTCTACTAGATGTTAGATATGGTAGACAAATTGTTTGTAGATTATGAAAAAAGAGTGGAAAAGAAGGAAAGAAGAAGGAAGCTAAAGAAGAGGATAATTCTTCAGTGAACCAGGGAATTGGAGGAGACCCTCCTGAGCCTCCATCTCCATATTCAATTTCAATCTCTCCTTCTTCCTCTCACTCTCATCATTCTATTTGTCATCAGGAAAATTATTTTAAAAATCCAGTATTGAAATTAGATGTCAAATTTAATTTCCCCATGTTTAATGGAGAAGATAATGTAGATAAGTTGAACAATTGAATTAGACAGATTGAGGTTTACTATGTGTATAACAAATTGAAGAGGAAGAGGTGAAGATCCAGTTGGATTATCTTTGGTTAGAAGGAACAAACCTTGTATGGTGGGAGAGAAAACTTCATAAAGGTAGCAAGCATAATGGTAAACTCCTTTCTTCATGATCTGAATTTACTTCTGCATTAAGAAATAATTTATACCCATTGAGTCATGTACAAAAATCCATAATGGAATGGAAAATTTTGGGTAAAAGTCAGAACGTTCAAAGTTTCATAGAAGAGTTTAGGAAGAAGGCACTTGCATTGAATATTACTTTAGACTCTCTAGAGACTTTGATGAAATATATTGGTGCACTTCACAGTTACATTCGTCACACATTGTTGTTTTTAATTCAACTAATTTAGATGAAGTGTGTGTGCAAGAAACCCATCTTGAAAGAAGGGGAAATAATGTACAAGAATATCACACAAAGAAACCTTCTAAGTTCCAAAACAACAAGTTCAAAGGAAAAAGGAAAGGGAAAGAAGACAATTATAGCAAAGAAATAGGAAGGAAATCCCTCTTGCACTCATTGCAAAAGATATGGGCATGATGATGAGCATTGTTGGAAACTACATCCTGAGCTTAAGCATAAGGAATTTGGTGGAAAAGGGAAGAAGAAAAATGTTTCTACAGTGCAACAAGACCTAGATTTTGATTTAGGTGATGAAATGAAAATCATAGTAGTTGGAGTACAAGGTACATTTTCCTCTCATGCTAATTCAAGCAATTCCATCTACTGAAAATAAAAAGAATAGAAGTGAACTTTTTTCACATCATATTAGTATCCAAACATACTAAAGTGGATACTTTGTTTGATCAGGGTTCTCAATTTAATTTGATATCTAAAGTAATTGTTAAAAATTTGGGCTTAGAGACAGTACCTCATATGAAACCTTACCCTCTTGGTTGGGTATGTGACAATGCAAAAATTCAAGTTGTTAGGCAGTGTAGATTGAAATTTTTTATTACTTCGAATTTTTTAGATGAGGTTGAGCTTGATGTAGTCCCACTTGATATCAATGGCATTATCTTGGGAAGTCCCTTTTTGTATGATAGGAATTCTATCTTGTTTCAATAGGAGAACAAATACCATCTCAAAAAAGGTGGTGTGGAATATTTTTTAGAGTTCACGGTATGAAGAACTTAACTCTTATTAGTGCAGGACAGATGAAGAGATCCATCAATGCTAGAAAGAAATTTGTGCTTATGGTTTTGAAAGAAAAGGATTCTAATAAATCTAGTGCTTTTGATGATTGCAATCCTTCTCATAAAGATGAAATGATTGATGTTATTTCTAAATATGATGAAGTTTTTCAAGATCCAAAAGGATTTCCTCCCAAGAGGGAGATCCAACATGAAATATAGTTGCACCAAGATGTTTCCTTACCAAACATTGGCATGTACAAAATTTTTGTGCTCGAGAATGAGGAGATCAAGAAGTAGGTTAGGGACTTGATTGAAATAGGGGTCATCAAGCATAAGTTCTTATCCTTGTGGCTCTTCTATAGTGACGGTGTTAAACAAATATGGAAAATGGAGGATGTGTGTGGATTTCTGAGCACTAAAAAAATCACGGTGAAGAACCGTTACCCCTTGCCTCGTAAAGATGACTTGTTGGATCAACTAAAGAATGTAGTGTACTTCACTAAGTTGGATTTGAGCGGTTATCACTAGGTCAAAGTTGTAGAAGGAAACATGTGGAATACTTCCTTCAAGACAAAAAAAGGTCTATTTGAATGGTTGGTAATGGCATTTGGGCTTTGTAATTCTCCAATGGCATTCATGCGTGTTATGAATGATGTTTTTAGGCCTTTCATAGATGACTTTGTGATTGTATACTTAGATGAAATTATTGTATTCAGTAGGACTTGGGATGAACATGTAATGCATGTAAAGCAAGTATTGGATGTCCTTAAAAGAGAAACATTGTGTGTAAACTTGTTAAAGTGTAACTTTGGAAAAAACTCATTGTTTACTTGGGTCATATTCTAGGAAGTGGTCAACTAAAGATAGATCCCTCCAAAGTTGAAGCTATTGTAAATTTTCCTAAGCCAACATCAGCTACAAAAGTTAGGATCTTCTTAGGGGCAGTTCAATACTGGAGAAAGTTCATTTCTAACTTCTCCTATATTTCATCTCCTTTGCATTACTTAATCAGTGTGAAATAGGTCTTCTAGTGGGGAGCAAGACACCAAAAAGCCTTCGACACTTTGGAGGAAAATATCATCACTGCACCACTACTATCTCTACTTGACCTACAACAACCATTTGAGATTGAGACCGATTTTAGTGCATATTCCATGGGAGAAGTCCTGAGGCAACAATGTAATCCCATTTTCTTTCATTTTGAAACTTTTTCTAAGGTTGTTTGTAATTATCCTACATATGAAAAAGAATTCTTTGCATTGGTACTAAGTGTGAATAAATGGAAACACTACTTGATGGGGAAGGAAACGATCATACACACTAATTGCCAACCCTTACAATACCTCCAGTCACAAACCATGCTACAACAGTAAAGACACTACACTAGGATGGGATTATTGCAACATTTTCATCTAGTTATTAGATACAAGAAAGGCATAAACAACAAAGTTGTGGATATGCTTTCTTGGCTTCCTATTTATGCATCTATTGTTTTGAAAAATCCTTCCTTAGCTCATGCTAGTTATATTGAACAATATGTTATTGATGAATATTTCAAAGATGTATATCAGAGGCTAACCCATGGTTCTCAAGTGGAGAAATTTCATTTGAAAGATAACCTACTCTACCATTTGGGAAAAGTTTGTATTCCTACAAATGAAAGAGTGAATGTAATCAGGGAAGCTCACACATCTCCAGTATCTAGAGATTTTCGGGTAGGAAAGACTGTAACACATTTGCAAAGGTTTTGTTATTGGCCTCAAATGAAATAAATTGTAAACAAATATGTAAAGGGGTGCCTATTGTGCTCAACTTGTAATCCCATTAATAGAAAATTGAGGTTGTACACACCCCTTCCTGTTCCTTCTCGTCCTTGGGTTAGCATCTCAATGGATTTTGTAGGGGGGTTAGTTGTGTGTAGGAGCGTTCATGACTACTTGTATGTGGTAGTGGATAGGTTTAGAATTATGTGTATCTTGATTCCATGTAAAAAGTAGGTCACAACAGAGAAATATTCTCACTTGTTCTTCCAGCATGTATGGGTTCATTTTGGGTTGCCCACGACCATTATCTTCGATCGATATTCTTGATTTTTAAGGGAATTTTGGAAAAAAATATGGAAACTCATGGACACCAAGTTCAAGAGGAGTACTAATTTCCATCCATAGACCGACAGACAAGTAGAGGTGGTCAACAAAAAAATGGTTCATTTTCTTCGAGGGTATTGCAACAAACATCCTAAACTTTGGGATGAACAATTGCACTATGTCCAGTATGCCTACAACAGATCATCACACTCCTCCACACAAAGTTCACCATTTGATACATGTTTTGGGTATCTTCCTAAGAATCCCTTGGAATTGAAATTTGGGAAAGATGTAAACTCAAGTGAACAAAGAGATGCAGACAAAGCCCACAAGTTCATCCAACAGATTTAGCATGTACACCAAAAAATCCATGAACAATTGGAAAAGAGCCAAGCCCAATATAAGGAAAGACATGACAAGCACCAGGTAGATAATCTGATCCAAGTGGAGTAGGTGATCAAGTATGGTTGCACATAAGAAAATATAGGTTGAAAGGTGAAGGCAAGAATCTCAATCCCATCAGATATGGACCCTTCACCATCTTAGAAAAAATTGGTACAAATGTTTTATGCCTGGATCTACCACCACATATGTAGATGTACTCAATTATGAATGTAGAGAAATTGAAACTTTATGAGCCTCCTATGATCATGGATCAAGGGGAGAGCATTTCATTCCCTTCAATTTATGAGTTTTCTCTAAGTATTTGGATGAGTTGAAGGAATATATATTCCTAGACAGAAGGAAAAGGTCTTCATGCAGGGGTGATGTTGAATATCTTCGAGTTGGCCTTAAAGGAACACATCCAAGGAAGTCACAGTGGATTGAGAAGGGGAAAGTAAGGGAGAAATTCCCTAACTTATATGTTAATTGATAAGGATTTTGGTGGTCTAAAAGATTCTCAGTAGAGAGGAACGATCCAGGAGGATCCAAAAAGGCTAAAAATTCAAAGTCATCAAATATCGGGAAAAATGGCACCAAGTCGTAGAGACAAGATATTTCTAACGGTGAAAATGGTACCTCAATCTGAATTTGTATGCAAAAGTTATTTCCATCTGCATTTTTCATCAAACAACTAAATTTGGGATTTTGTTGACTGTGCAATCCATACAATGTTGATGTCAACATGAGGTCAGTGTGACATTAGCATGTTGATGTTTCAGAATGAGAGGCTTCCACCTGTCATGCATATTTGGAATTTTCAAGGGTCCAAATGGACCAGTAAAAATGTGTCATGTGGCATTTGTGCAGATGCCATGAGGCAGTATGGTGTTGATGTGGCACTGACTGGACCGCTGATGTAGGAGATGACGTGTTGTTGATTGGGTGGTTGAGTGGATGGATGATGTAGGAACCATATGATGACTAGGTTGTTGATTTTATTTTGACTGAACAATAAGGGACTGCCATGTGGCCCAATCAAAAGGTGCACATGGCACCCACCGACAGTTCAAAAGCCACATGTGCGCCAAACTCAGACTGGTCAAATCAAAATTTGATTAGTGGTTAATCTGGTTTAATGACCAGATTAATATGGTTTTAAAACCATTGATTATGGGTTATTTTTAAACTTTGTTTTAAAGTAGATAATATATATTATATCCATATGCCCAATGGGGAGGCACATGGGTTTGACCCCGAGACCTCCCCCAAACTTAACCATCCACTTGCCAATGTGCTAAATTTGGCACGTTGACAAGTCCTCCCACCAACAAATACTTAAGCCCATAGTTTTCCATCCGATGGGAGGATTTAGCATGCCCATCCATGTGCATGATTTTTTCTTCATGCCTACAATTAATGCAGAGAGATACGATTGTTGTGGCATAGATTTCAAGGCAGGGAGCTCAGGAGGTTCCCAGAAGTGACAACAACATAATTGTATGAATTTACAGTCATTTTTGCACAATTTTTCGAGCTGCATCCACTGATGAAGTCATAATTTGGATATGAGAAACGTATTTTCATGACATTGCTAGGATTGAGGTATTTCCATGTATTTTTCCATATTTTGTTGAGATAATATAAAGGCCTCTCCACTGAGAAGTAGGGCCTGGAGAAGTAGTCCATCTTTGGGATGAACTCTTTTATCAAGCTTGGTGCAATTTTTTTTTCTTGTTATTTCCCCATGTGTATTCTTTCTTCATGTATGTTGCACATATGCTTTGTTCATTCTCTTTAATGCAATTCATGTTATATTCATCGAATAAAAGATCATGGATTAGACAAGGAGTTGTATTTCATTGTGTAGGATTGTCTCCAATGGAAGCATTACATTTTGTGGAAGAAGATGACCATCCATATTGATCACAAGCCACTATAGTTCATGAAGATGTAGGGAAATTTAGATAATGAATACCATAAAAAATGGTACACATATCTACAACAGTTCCACCTAAATGTTAAGTATAAGAAGAGAAATATAAATCACATTTTTTACTATATCAGTAGACCTCCAGTGGTGGTGGTGATCACAGTTCTCAATTATTGTGACACAAGACCTTCCAGTGGTCTCAATTCTATGAAAACAAACTTGTCTTCACTATTACCTATCAAAGAATGGGCACAGGAAAGCCATGACCAAACCTACCATCAAGAATAAGGGGTTGTACACTCCTTTTTCCAACCTTAAACAAACCTTGGGAGTTCATCTCCATGGAGTACATGTCTAGCCTACCTTCAACCAAGCATGGTAATGATTGTGTATTTTTGGTTGTTGATGAGTTTTTTAAGATGGTCATTTTGACACCTTACAAGAAGAGTACCACAATGGAGGCCACTACTAATATCTTATTTGAGCATGTTTTATTTCATTTTGGGCTCCCGCAGACCATTATTTCAAGTAGGAATAATAGGTTCTTGAGTAATTTGTAGCCCAACCTATGGTCATGGATGGATACCAAGCTCTGACCAAATCAACTACCTTCCACCTTGAAACCAATGGACACACAAAGGTAGTCAACATGATGATTGTGTGTATATTGAGAATGTGCAACTCCAAATATCCACACACATGGTATGCGATCCTTCCTTGTGTTCAACATATCTACAACATATCCCTTTATAGTTCTATTGGTCACATCTCTTTTTCATGTGTTCTTGGAGTTTCAACCATTAACCCTAATTGATGTAGCTATGTCCATTGCATATACATAAGAATAATCCTCCCATGACATAGTTACCCACTTGACAAGAACTATGACCTCAAAATGAGAAATCTAGCCTTAAAAACCCATATTTTTGGGTCAAAAACACCAAAATCAATTCCCATTTCAAAAAGTAGTGCAATTGGTAGCACCTTTTTTTTCGGGGTTAAAATTAGTACCATTTGCAACCATGAACTTAACAGTGTTGGAATGTTGTCCGATAAAAACTTACAATCAATCCTTGAATCGAAAAGTGGTGCTAACAATAGCACCATTTTTTGTATTTTCAACGTTAAAACTACCAAAAAAATTAAACCTCCAAAATTGACAATCAATACTATTAGAACAAAAACCTTAAAATTGACCCTCGAATCAAAAAGTGTTGCTCCTATTAGCAATCCCCTTTTTTATAGGGACAAATTTTTTATTTTTATTTTTAATCATGGTTGATCCAGGTGGAACTGGTGGCCACCCACATATTCCACTAATTTAGAATGGTTCCACATCTTGGCAGTTTTTCTACAGTTTTTCAGGTCCCAAACTTTTGGGGCCATTTTGAGGCCCTAAACAACATTTTTTTGGTGCAACAACACCTAGCATGTACTTGAATGTAGATGCTAGGCCATTTGGAGTGTGTACTTTTTTGTTAGACCATTTTGATGGGCTAACAAGTGCACCAAATGGAGATCATATGCAAAAGTTACTCCCCTAGAATTTGATGTCTCATCTAACCACATCGGGCCCCACAAACCTTTAGGCATTTCATCTTCTAGGGTTATGATTTTGGATGTTTAGGGTTTTCTCATTTATGCTTTATGTTAAAATACCTTTTCAACCTCTTTGTAAATATCTTCTTGTGAATGAGCATAATCGACACATCTCTCCCTTAAGGGATAAGCTACCACCACTCTAGATAGCTAGTGTGCTTTGCATTTTATAGTATTTTGTATTCCAAACAATCATTAATAGAATTTGAGTTTAACTATATTACTATTTTGATTACAATATATTTGTTTGTTTCCTTATTATATATCTTCATTCATATTGTTCTCAATATAATCCAGATCAATGGTATTAGATAAATTTTCTCTTTTTTGTTTTGTTGTATATGTATGCGACGAAGTTAGGCTATCAAGAGTTGGGTCTCAAACTGGTTGAGCTTGGGGTAGAACACTCCCACTAGCCCAAGCATCCTCCCATGGTAGAAGAAAAGAGAGACGACATACTAGCAGATCTTATCAAACTATTTCTTGAGGAATCCCTCATGAGCCATAGGAACGAGATGATGGATAGTTTCTCCTAGATCCTTCTATTGTTTACAAAAACATTGGAGACACCTTCAACCATTAGTCGTTTTGGAGTCATGACACCCTTTAAGGTAAAATTTCACTTTTATATTCATTTATTTGAAGGCCAGATGATGTCGATGCTTTGGAAAAATGGTTAAGTCTACTAGAGGGTTATTTCTCTATCCAAAAATTTTCCAACAGTGAAAAAATCACCTTTACACTCCTTAAAGTCCTTCTACATGAAAAATATTGGTGGGAGACTTACTGTGAGAAACATGTCGAAGATGAGTCTACAATTTTTGGGCCAAGACCCACTTGGGTGGATTTTATTGATGCCCTCAAGGAACAATACTACCCTGTTTGAAACTATGATGACCAGTACATGAGAAGGACAACTCTACATCAGGAGAGAGACAAAAAAGTGTTGGAGTACACCAACATATTCCATATCTTGCGCATGAATCTATGTAATAAAGAATATGAGCAGTACCAAAGTGGCCTACATTGGTACATCCAAACAGATATGAAGTTCATGGACATCTCCTCACCAGGATTCACTTACCGATATGCTATCAAGATCGAGCAATAGTTCAAGAAAAAGAATAAGCGGTATTTCAGTTTCGCAAACCCATCGCAGCGGAAGCATGGTAAAGGTGGCACTAACTTCCATAGAAAAGTACATAGCAAGGATGGATATCCATAAGAAAACCAATCCAATCCACAAGAAAAGAAGGGTAACAAGAAGTCGAATAAGAACACTAGAAAGTGGTGTGAGTTCCAAAAAATTCCTTGGAACAACACTGATGAATTTCACTCTAAACAATAATTGTTGGCTGAGATGAAAGCCCCAAAGCTGGATGTTGAATCAAACTCTGATTCAGAACCATATGAGGGAAAAAATATCATTGGCATGGAACCCAGTGTCACCATCACTACCACAAAAGTCCAGCCAGAGAAACCAAAGGATCCTGAAGAAAGGGAGCACCTCTTCTACTCACAGATATGGGTGAAGGGGGACCCCATACATTTCATTGTTGAAAGTGGTAGATAAATGAACCTAATCTCAATACGGGTCATCAATAGGTTCGACATAACAATGATGCTGAATATTCAGCCATACACGATCAATTGGCTCAGTGAGGGACGAGACATTTGTGTCAGCCAACAATGTCTCCTACACTACGACATCAAACCATTCAAAGATAAGGTGGTGTGTGGTGTTTCCCCCCTTGAAGTTTGTGATGGTTTTTTATGAAAACCATATACGTGGAAGCCTCATGTTGTTTATGAATCTATGCATCATAGTGTCATTTTGAATCAAGGCCCTGTATTTTCTTTTTTTTCATATATCTGGATGACATCCTCATCTTTAGAAAAACCTAGGATGAACATTTGAAGCACATTCAACAGGTCTTGGGAACCTTGCAGCAACACAATTTATATGCCGATTTGGAGAAATGTTCCTTCGATGTGGAGAGAATTCAATATTTGGGATACATCATGGATGAGTAGGGCATGCATGTGGATCCAACCAATATTCAATCCATCTGTGATTGGTCAGACCCGAAGACATTAACTAAGATTTAGAAGTTCTTGGGCCTTGTCAACTTCTATCGCAAGTTTGTGTTGAGGTTCTCGCATATTGCTTGGGCCCTAAGCCAGGTGACCAAGGGTGGAGTGAAGGCCAAGTTTGTTTGGGCTGCGTCACGATAGAAAGCATTCAAGTAATTGAAATTCCACTTCTGCTTAGCACCAATCCTTATTTTTCCAAACATGCAACTACCATTTGAGATTGAGAGAGATGCTTCAGATTATGCTTTCAATGTAGTCCTCACTCAACATGGGCATCTGATGGCCTTTGAAAGTGAAACACTATCTGATGTTGTTTGTAGATACCCCACCTATGACAAATATATGTGCTCTATTGTTTAGTCATGTTGACATTGATCATCCACTCTAATCCCAGGCCTTTGCAATTCATGTAGACACAAGGAAAGTAACAAAATGACTACCATTAGAAGTGGTCTGCGTACCTACAATAATTCCACTCTAACATCAAGTACAAGAAGGGCATCACCAACCATAACATGGAATGCCTCAGTCGACCCTCAGTTTTGGTGCTAATCATAGTTTTTAACTCCTATGGGCATGAGATCTCCGGGTGGCGACAATTATACAATAGTGACTCTGAGTTTGTTGCTAGCTATCAGACATTGAGAACAAGAAAACTAGTTCTAGACTTTCATCTCTAGGATGGATAGTTATGCCATCTAAGCCATCTCTTTGTTCCTTCAAGAGAGCTTGCAAAGATAATTTTGGAACCTTATTACAGTCAAGAAGTAGGACACTTTGGTGTGGAAAAAATAGTGGAAGTATTGCAAAATCATTTTTATTGGTCGAATCTTTGACAATATGTCCACATGTACATCAATTCCGGCATTTCCTGCACCATTTCCAAACTTTCCATCAAGAAACATGGGCTATACACACCTTTTCTTAATCCTTATAGGCCTTGGCAGTCCATCTCCATGGATTACATGTTTGGTCTACCTAAAACCAATCATGGAAAATACAGTGTCTTCATGGTCATTGATTGATTCTCTAAGATGGAAATTTTGGCACCCTGCAAGTAGAGTATCATAGTTGAGGCCACCGCTAAGCTCTTCTTTGAACATGTTGAGTTCTTTTTGGGCTCCCACAGACCATTATTTTAGATCAATATAGTAGGTTCCCAAGTACATTTTTTTCCATCCTATGGTCTATGATGGACACCAAGATGACCAAATCAACTTCCATCCACAGGCTAATGGAAAAATAGAGGTATTCAATAGGATGATTGTTCATATCCTGAGGATGTACAATTCCAAACATGCACACACATGGGATCAGAGCCTTCCTTATGTTCAACATAGCTACAATAGATCCCTCCACAACTCTATTGGACACATTCATTTTCAAGTGTGCTTGGGGTTCTAGCCATTGGCCCTTACTGATGTAGCTCTTCCCATTACAATTGCATAGGAAGAGTCCCCCCATGCTCAGACTGAGATTGATCGGGAAACCAATTTTTTTTAACGAATCCATCACATCCAACAAAAATGTATGCCCTCAGGAATTCAACATCTCAACTAACCACATCATGGCCCAAAAACCTTTTGGCATTTTGCGTTCTAGGGTTAGGGTTTTAGATGTTTAGGGTTTTCTCATTGGTGCTTTATGTTAAAAGGCCTTTTCAATCTCTTTGTAATTATCTTATTTCAAATGAAAATATCTGACACATCTCTCTCTTCAAGGATAAGCCACCACCATTCTCGATAGCTTGTGTGCTTTGCATTTTACAGTCTTTTGTATTCCAAACTGTCATTAATAGAATTTGAGTTTAACTATATTATTGTGTTTCCTCATTATATCTCTGCTTTCATGTCATTCTCAATATAATTCGAATCAATGGCCTTGACAATTAGTACACTTGGAACCAAAATCTTAAGACCAATTGTAGAATCGAAAAGATGCACTATCGGTAGCACCCTCTTTTTTTAGGGCTTAAATTGTAACATGTTAAAAACCATAACATGAAAGCTTGGGAATGTTACAAACAAAATTGTAAAAAGGGGGAAAAAAAGTGAATTAGAAATTAAAAAGAAAAAAAAAAAGAGAAAAGAAAAGGGAAAACCCCCAAACTAGAAAACAAAAAGTGATTTTCTATTTAAATAAAAATTTAATTTATTTTTTTTAATAAAAAACAATAAAAAATCACATAATTGAAAATAAAATACTAGTCCTTTATATATATAAACAGTTAAAAAAAACAAATACATTATTATTTTTATTTTTTTGTAAATAAAAAATATTTTATTACCTTATGCTATAAAAAATGAAGTGACACATGTCTGAGAATACATCATGACTCACCACCTATCCTTCCACATATATGGAAACCAGAACAGGTGGACGACATTGTTCAAGGACCAAAAAGCGGCACATGTTTGAAAAAAAAAGGACTCGCCACATGTTCTGCCACATGCATGGAAACCAGAACAGGTGGTCGACATTGTTCAAGGACCAACTAATGAACCAAATTATAATTGCAAAAAAAACATTGTATCTAAAACTAGAGAAATTAACAGTAAAGAGACTAGACATGAGGCAAAATCGGGCATCTATCCTGGCGTATGGCTGATAGCATGTCGGACAATGACACTTCGCAGGCTTTCTTGCCAGGGAGTCAAACAGAATGTCTAGATGCTTGATGAGGATATGTTAGTTGTGCAACTGCTCGGTCAAGTCTCTTCTCATCTCAAAAATCAATACCAAATGATCCTTCATGATCCTGCAAGAGATGAGTAAGTCGTGGCTTCATAGAGCTGGGTGAAATTGCACTCCTTTGTATGTTTCTCTATGGGTTTCCTCCTTGCTCCAACAATCTCCCCACTTTATCCTGGGATCTTCATTGTTGGGCTCGAAAGAATCCTTACAATAATCTGACATCAGAGGAGGGATTTCCTCTTCTATTATACATCCTGTCATGGTTGTCTTGGGGGAATTCAAAGGGATATTGGTGTTGGTTTATGGCCTCTGCTCCATGGTGGTCTTCTGCAAATTAGGCGAAATCACCTCCCAGTTAGGAGAAATATCCTCCTCCACTATGAATCCCCCATATATTAGCTCTAGGTTAGACAAGTGAAACTCAACTTGAGCATCCTCACACCAGTTTTGACCAGAGTGGGGAGAGCGGGTCGAGCTATTTCCAGGAATGGGAGAGAGAGAGGTCGATCATGTGCGTTGATGCCTACCTACTTGACTGTAGTATGTCGGCCCACACCTGGACTTGCCTCTCTCATGAGGCATGGCGACGCTGAGCTCGAGGGGGGTAAAATTGACAGAGGAGAGGCAAGAAATGTTGATAATGGACAAAAGGAGAATGGCAGAGGCTCGACATTCTTATAGCATAACAACCATGGGAGAATGAAAAATAAGGACAAGCTCTAGAGATAAAATCCATAGCGAGGAGTTACATGTGTGATGATGACGAAAGTGACAGCCTGGGGAGCCATGAATGCCAGGGTAATGCAGCCTTGTTGCATCATACGAGAACGCAAGGGCCAAGCTTAAATTGTCATTAAGTCTGCCAAACTGTCCCAATGCACTAAACTCTAGCTAAAGTGAATGTTATTCATTTCGAATAGACGGAGGAGGAGGGTGACGAAGAGGTGATTTATCTACCCTCATTTCTAGTGCGATATGTGACAAGTGTTCACTAGGTGTCACCTCATCCGGGGGTATTTAATTTTATTTTTAAATATATTGAAAATAATTATTTTTTTATAAAATAATCATATTAAAAGACAAACAATTAAAAAAATTCAAATATCAAAACACAAAATTTAAAAATTTAGAAAAAAATATTAAAAAGAAGATAACGAAAATTTTAAAACGCATACAAAACAAAGTTCAAAAAATATTTATTATGGGAATTTTGGTGGAGGGGGTGCCCCTCCACCAAACTTCTCATAAAATATGTTTATTATGAACTTTTTCTTATTATAATTTGTTGGTCCATTTTCATGTGTCACCTTTTATTTCCATGTTTAGCCATGTAAAGAACCCTTTCCTGCCCCTTTCTTTTTCATTTTATAGTCCACCATGTGCCTATAGTTTCATTATATGTGTGGAAAATTTTTATATGTGCAGAATACTTAGTATTTTTTATGATTTGTGTGTTGTGCGAGGATTCCTTGAGCAGTGCGGAGATTCTCTATTTAAAACTATCCCTCTGCACTCTACGTAAACCCTTCCTCTACACAACATGTCTTCTACACAAACCAACATTAGTCATTTTCAACCTCTTTTTGTGTGCGAAAAACCTAATATTGCACCACCCCACATACCCCAAAATATATACTCTTTACTTAGCCATTTTATTGATTATAGTTGTGTGGAAGGATTTGCATTTCCCTAAATATGCACAGCCCCCACCCTAGCACTCTTATATTTCCGCACAACTATTGCACGGATAAATTTTCACATCCCACTTCCCACACACTCCATATTCTCTCACTTCTTGACCTCCACACAACTTAACTCTTAAAGGATTGAAATCTCTCTACCCTTGTTCCATACTTAATGAAATTCTCATATATTATCATACACCTTGTGCACTTTTCAAGGTTCATTAATTACACATTAATTGGTTCCAATTCACAAAGAAAAATGCGGTAATTTGGGGTTAATGTGGATTAATTATCCAATTTTCCCGTGAAGCACTTTCTTTTCAAAATAACTTCTAGTTATGGTTGCTTCATGTCCCGGAGGAAATTGTATTTGATGAAGGGATGTTTATTAATGTTATTCATGAGATTATCCTTTAAACAACTCGAGCTCCATAATTCATAAGTGATTTTGTCATGTATATAAAAATGCATTGGAAGAATAACAAGTATGGAAACTAGAAGAAGAAAAGAGTCTTTTGTGGAGATATTGTCAATCCATCATGCGCCAAGACAAAGAATTACATTGTTCAGATGCATCAGTGGTTCTTGAGCCTAACTCTTGAGTAGAATATTAAGAACAATATTTGGATGACTAGCTTAGAGAATGTTGGTTTCATGCCTGAAGTCTTTGATTTCAGGGAGCTTGTTTGCTGGTGTGCCCCTCGGTTTCATTCAAAAAGTAGAACCACTCGAGTAGTAGTGGAAGGAAAGAACCCGATCCTGCTGACTCTTAAAGTTTTAAAAAGGATGCTCTGACTACTTGAGTCCAACAAAAGTCTCAAGCTCCCAAACGTTTATTATTTCTTGGATTCTCATGGTGGTGGGGTGAATTAGTTGAAGAAATTCATGGCTCCATCAATATAAAATTTTGTTTGATATTTCATCCATTTATATATCTCTATTGGCATATTTGTATTAATATTTTTCATGGCTATTTATGTGTTTTATGGGAATATATTGATCTGCATCTCATATTCCCAGTTATTTTATGTATATATTGTATTACTCCTTTGAGAAAGAAGCTATGGTTGACTGGGTTTAGGTAATCTCAAAAGAGATTTCCTATCAGTTGACCAATTACTTCAAAACTCAAATATTTTTCATGATCGTATATTTGGTTTTGGTTGTTTCTTATTGTAATGTGTTTGAATGATTTCCCTTGAGGGGTAATCTAGATGTTGAAAGAGAACCTGTCCAATTCTGGTACCTAGTCCTTTGGGAGCATAAGGCACCATTCCAATTTTTCCTTATTCGGAATAATTTTCTTAAAGAGTTTAGATACATGTTGACCATGTAATGTTCCTAACCTGCCTAGTGTATGAACAATGTTAATGGGTGTGTACGATTAATTGTTTACAGCATATAAATGAGCATTCAAATAATAATGGTGACAAAAGAATGCAAAGCTTATATTATGAAATCTTCGTGGAGTACAAATGTCGAATGTGGCTGAATAAAATGAATCACTCGGCTAGATCAATGACAAAAGGATATTAGTCGTAATACAATAGAAACTAAAACAATAATACCCGATACCCAAAGAATGGTGTGGAATGAAATGGATGAGATGAATAACTATTGCGGATATGCCATCTCATACGACAATTGTTGCAAGTCTGGAAATTTCTCCCTGGTGGCTATACCTCTCGAAAATTCCTGAAAACTGTCCCAAACAATGAGCCCTTCTTTGCCTCACAATCCTGGTGACTTTCCAGACCTCAACTTGTGTATCTATTCCCAGGATGGATCCTCGTGGGGGAAATGCACACCCTCTGCTCTGGAAAATTGTGCCCTACTGATTCCACTTTTAGAATAAGCTGATGTGTGTCTCAAACTGATCACCCAGGTCTACTATGAAATGAGCTGAAAGGATTTCCCTAGATATGAATAAATGATCACTTGGGAACCCGGAATGTGTCATCCCCAAGTGTTGCACTCCCAATGTCCGGAAAGTGTGCCCCAAATGATTCCTTTGTTGGAATCTAATGAGAAACTAGGAAAACAATGTTCATTTCCTTCCTCTCAACTAGGTCGGAGGGGAATATTTGAACTCTCCTTGAAAGAGGCAATTCAATCCACTTAACCTCCTCAGAAGTTGCGCCCTCACCCTGAATGAGTGTGCCCTTGCTGCTGCAACCTGTGAAACTGTTGTTGAAGATCGATGGAATATCTATGTGACATCCCCGGTGACTAGGGTGTGTCTCTCAACACTGAAATCAACCATTGGTGTATTACTCATGGAATCCACTGAGCTACCTCTCTTGAGATGCACGTCTCTCCTCAATCGTAACATCCCTCTCTAGCACACTGAGAAAACTTATTCTTTGAGGACACTTGCTCGCAAGTGATCTGGATTATTATGCTATTAAAAATTTTGATTTTGATTATGAGGCGTTATGGGTTGATGACATGTTGTTTTACTACATTGACATAGACAGGTGCTATTGACTTGGTTTACTGAGTGTGCAGGATGTTGGACCTCAAGGATGCAGAGGCATCGATGGAACCCCTTGGACTCTGGATTGAGTCAAGGAGTGTACCATTGGGGTTTGATTGTTTTACTATGATATTAGTGCATCTGATTAGATGATGTGATATGGATATGTTCTGACATGATTTGTTGATGATGCAGGCTGACGATATCTTGTCGACCAGACTCACATGTGGAGTAAAGGGGTCATGCACGACTACCAGAGATGTTGAGGGAGAGGTGTGGACGACAGCCCTGCCATAGCCTACTAGCACTCCCACTGTGGCTCGAACTGTAGGTTAACCTTTACCTAGTTCGAGAGGACCCACGATGTCATGAGGGCAGACTGTGACATTCACTCACGATGATTCTAAGGGGTGCGCAATAAGGCGGGGGCCTTATTCCTTAGATGCCCTTAGTCTCCCACAAGTTCACCTGCCGGAGTATTGACTCCAGGGGTTATTGATGTCTACCAAGCCAGTCAAGAGGCGAGTGACACCCTTGGAGCATGTGGTGCGTCCTAAAGGGCACGTTGTGCAAGAAAATTGGAGAGAGGCGAGTAGCACCCTTGGAGCACATAGTACGTCCTGAAGGGCACGTCGCACAAGGGAAATAGATTAAGGCGACTGGCACCCTTGGAGCACCTAGTGCGTCCTGAAGGGCACGTTGGGTTGTTGATGATAGAGGAATGAACCTAGATGGCCTTAGTACGAATAACGTGTTAAGAATTTTTAAAACAAATTCCCTAATTAAATGTTGCCCAGTATGAAAATCAAAGGTCTAGGTCTAAATCATGCAAGTGGTAAAATTTTATCCTTTTTTTTTTTTTAAATTTGATACACACACACACACACACACACACACACATATATATAATAAAATTG
>ML816432.1:122833-187735 GCA_009831015.1 Picea engelmannii
ATAAATAAAGAGTATGATCTTCATTAAATCTTGTAACACGAAGGGAGTAAGAAATTTAATTTATTCGAAAAAAAAAATCTGTTGGAATAAAATTTAAAAAAAAAAGAGGGAATTAATTGTTTTATTATTTTTGATAATTTTAAATATACTAATTAAATGAGAAAAGGGAAAAAGGGTTAATTTCCACACCTGCCTTTTTGAGTTATAATTAAAAAGGGGAAAGAGGGAATATCTAAAATATTAGGAAACTGGGAAAAGAGGTAAACATAAAAAGGGAAAAAGGGGAACATAAGGGAAAAAGAGGAAAGTCAAACCTAGTAAAGTATCTACCATTTAAGAGCTTTCTAATTTAAACTAAACTAGCAATTTAATAATAGGGAAAGCCATTAAAACCTGTAAGAGAATTTGGGGACACCTAGGAATGATTCTAGGAGTAACTCTAGGTGGGTGAGGGAAATAAAGATAGTTAATTAATTAAAGAAATTAATTTATGGAGGAAATAAGGGGATGGGTGACACTTGTACGGGGAGAAATTTTTAGGAATTAAATCTTAAAAACTTAATTAAATGAGATTTTAGGAAAGTAAGGAACCTCAAAACTCTATATAATGAAGGGAGGAGATGGAGGTTGGATCTCTTATGTTTGCGTAACGTTACGCTACAGATATATCTACTTGACTGACTTAACTTGTGGTATTTGGGATACCCAGCTCGGTGAGGAGTGGTAGCTCGACCTTGCGAGGCGAGCTGGGAGCTAGTCGAAATCTCTGGAGAGTGAGTGTGTGGCCCCTTTGCGGATCGGGGGGCTAAGGGGGGAGAAGAGTACCACTAGCATGGGATGGGAGGTATCAGTGAAGTCTCGCCGGTCAGCACACAGGAGTTTCAAGGATCACGCGGGACATCCACTTAGAACAGGAAACGATACACTTTCTTCATTTTGTATGGTAAATTGTTTTAGAACTTATGCTTGAATCTGCATTTTTTCTTGGGTAAGCGAACTGATTCTCTAGATGGATTTCTGAAATTCTCTTAGCCTAGCTCGATGATAGATTGACTCCCATGGCTTGATTTCCCTGCACGTCTTGACCACCTTGCTGTGTTAATTGTGACCTTCGGGTTGTTTAGCCTTCTTCCCTAGCTCAACATTCCTTGCTTGAGAAGTCGGCCAGGAGCCTGATCTACGGTCGTCACCTTAGCATTAAAATACCTATGGATCTCAACGCCCTACTTTTCTGTGTGAGGATGATGAGTGAAGGACGAACCTGTTAGCCGACTTCCCTTGATGTTTGTCCCTAGCTGATTTTTTATTCCACCATCTGGAAACGACCTCTGTGTGTGGATTATCTTGTGTCCTGGTTTGTTTTCTCTATGCCTTGACCGATAAAACCCCTGCAATCATTCCATGACCTTTCCCCTTGGATCCTTGCGTTCTTTTATTGTGGTTTGCGTTGCATTGGGGTTATGGCAATGGAAAAACACCATGGTTTCATGCCTGCATTTTTTTGGTATTCTGGCAATGGAAAAATGCCATGGTTTCATGTCTGCAATTTTTTTAGTTTGTATTATAGCAACGGAAGCACGAATTGATTCCATGTCTGCAATTTTTGGGTATTCTGGCAATGGAATAACGCCATGGTTTCATGTCTACATTTTTTTATTTTTTATTTTGGCAATGGAAAACGAAATGATTTCTCTGTCTGCATTTGTTTTTACTTGGGGTGATTTTTACCCATATTGAAGACTGATATATGCTTAACAACATCCTACTACCCAAGTGTTGTTTAAATGCCCACGTTTTAGCTTTACAATTCATAATTTACCTGTTGAGAATGACCACGTTTTTTATAATCAGAAGTTGACTGTGTTGCTATAGAAATCACCCACATTTTTATCCATTTAAATCACAACTTTATTTGCCAGAATGACCACATTTTTTATAATCAGAAGTTGACTGTGTTGCAGTAGAAATCACCCACAATTTTATCTATTTGAATCACAACTTTACTTGCCGGAATGACCACGTTTTTTTATAATTAGAAGTTGACTGTGTTGTTGTAGAAATCACCCACAATTTTAGCCATTTAAATCATAACTTTACTTGTTGGAGTGACCACGTTTTTTATAATTAGAAATTGACTGTGTTGCCATATTAAATGACCACGAATTTGCCATGATTTAGATGACTGTTTTTCCTGTTATCCACCCCGATTTCACCACCAATTGTGGGTTGCATTTGTGGTTGAAAGGCTTTGAGTTTGCCTCAATTGTTGACTGCCCCTTTAACCTGGAAACGACAATAATGGCTACATCGATGTCTTGGGTCCATTAATTGCCTTTTTATTGCTAGATTCATTGTTATGTGTTAGTCATATTAAACGCCAGAACATTTGTTAGTGCAAGGTTAATGGTTGACCGTTTCCTTTCTGTTTACAACTATGTTAATTGGAATGCTAAATTCTATATTGCTTGCCTTATTAATAGCCAGAACAATTGTTACATCAATGTTAATGGTTACCAGATTCATTCTTATTCATTAAATGCCACAGCGAGTTAAATGGTTAACAGTTAGGTAAATCGCTTTGTTATTGTGCTATTAATTGTTATATTAACAGTCATGTGAATTGCCTTGTTACTGATATATCAATTGCATGTTAACTAACACGTTAAATGCCTTGTAATTGCTATATTACTTGTTATGACAACAGGCATGTAATTTATCTTGTTATTGCTAAATTAATTGTTATGTTATTCATTATGCTAAATGCCTTGTTAACTACTATAATAAATTGTTATTTAACAGATATGTAATTACCTTGTTGATTTGCTACAACAATGTTATTAGTTGGCAGTTTCCTCCTCAATGATAATAAACAGCTAGTGTGGCTAGTTCAGTCATTATAGCTAGACTAATGTTGAGGTTTAACTCTTCATAAATGCTAATGGTAGCATTCCACTTTAAGAATGTTATTGTTGTTATTCAAGTTTATGGCCAGTTGGATGGAGATTCAGATTAATATCAAATTGTCCATTTATGTTGTAATAAATATTAAAATTAGTATGGTGAGTAAAGACTAGATTGCAAATTTTAGACTTGCTAAATTAGATATGTAATTGATGTTAGTTGGATTTATAGATATCGCCTAATTGGTAACTCAGACTCGCTAAATTGAGTCGTAATTCATGTTAAGTTTGGTTGGTAACTCGTTGACTAATGGAATTTAGGCTGGTTAATTGATCTGTAATTAACGCCAATTTAAATCATAGATATTGACCATTTAGCCTTGATTAATGGTTGGGTTGTTGACGAAGTCGTTTTTAGCTTGCGCTTCCCGTTGAGGGTGTTGTTGTTCATTTTAATTAATGTTTGTACTTGGTTTTGTAAAAATTTAATGTGCTTGGTTTGCTCACTGTAAGGGTTCTAGTTACTTGTGTAATTAATTTTGGGTGCATGGGGTTGTTATGATGATTTTCCTTAGTTTAGTAGGCTTGGTTTTCTTGTGTCGGGCGGGATGTAGACTCCTCCTTGTTCCTTAGAACAGTCGCCAGCCTAGAGACCTTAAATGGTCAAAATCGATGGGAACCTAGGCTTGAGCGTCGCTTATGTGTCCTGGACGTCCTAACCATTGCAGGGTAGGACGGGCGGGTAGTCATTCTTATTCTCCATCGGTTGAATGTCGTGCATTGCTTCTAGGTGCTTGATTTGATTTTATGTTAGGTCGTTATGTTTTTGTTTTGTGAGTTGCATGTGTTGTGTTCATCGTCATGTTGTGATGTTGAGTATAATGTCATTATTACCTTACTACACACACACACAAAAAACAAATAAGGGTGCTTTTACCAGTTGTACATCGTAGGAGTTGTACCGGATGGGGATCTCACATCAATGACAAGTCAAAATATACATAATGATTAATTAGGTCGTTGAACCTTCTCTTATAGCTGCTAGAAAACCTAATTCATTGTTGACTTCTAATTTAGCTTTTCTATTCTATTTTTAGCTCAAATTGGCTTAAAATCACTTTTAGCCACTTTTAGCTCAATATCACTTTCTGAATATAGCATCTTTGACTAGAATGACCTCTAGTAACCCTGTTTACCCCTTTCTGGACCTGGCTATAGTCCAATAGGGTAGTTTAGACCATTAATCCTCCTCTCTAGAACTCCTATTTGGAAAGGGAAATTACATTCCTCCCTTCCCAAAATTTCTTGTCCTCAAGCAATACCAATCCAGGGTGTTGCAACACCTGCTCTCTCTCCCAAGTACCATCCTCTACAGGAATCCCTCTTCATATGATCAAACACTCTTTGATGACCCTGCTCCTCAATTTCCTCTCCCATAACTCCGGTAAATCCTCTAGAACCAACTCCAATTGTCCCTCCTCATCCAATGGGGGAAGCTCCTCTGATGTGTTGATGAATTGTCCCACTGTCTTTTTTAGGCAAGATACGTGGAACGTGTTATGAATATTTCTTACCTATGGAATCTCTAGCTCATAAGAAACCTCACCTACTCGATGCATGATCCTATAAGGGACATAAAATATGAGCTTGAGATTCTCGGCCCCACTCTTCTTCAGAGACGACTATCTGTAAGGTTGGATTCTCAAGAAAACCCGATCCCCAACCTCAAAGTTGTGCTCTATCATGTGCCTATCCACACTCATATTTTGTCGGTTCTGCGCCATCTACAGGTTTTCTTTCAACAACTTGAGAATATCCTGACTCTTTTTTATCCAATCCTTGTCATTGGGAGATCTTCTCTCCCCGAAAACCAAGTCTACCAAAGTGGGAGCATCATATCCGTACAATGCTCGGAAGGGTGTCATACCAATGGACATGTGGAAAGTGGTGTTGTAGCAATTCTCTCCTAAATGTAGCCACTTGACCCATGTTCTCTGTTGTCCACCTATATAGTTCCTCAAATACCCTTCAACCCACTTGTTGACGATTTCAGACTTCCCATCTATCTGAGGGTGATAGATGGTGTTGGGTGTCAACTCTATCCCCACCAATCTAAATAACTCCCTCCAAAATGTCCCAATAAACCAACTATCCCTGTCATTGATGATGTTCCTCCGCAACCGATGAAGTCTGAAGACCTCCATGAAGAATAACTCAGATACCTGAAATATAATGTACCTTGTCGGTATGGCATAGAAGTGAGAAAACTTAGTCAATATATCGACCACTACATAGATACAATCCTTACCCTGGACCTTGGCTAGGCCTATGATGAAGTCCATTGATATACTTTCCCATTTAGGCTCCAGAATGTGAAGTGGTTGAAGTAGCCCTGCTAGAAGCGTATGCTCTGATTTCTTTTGTTGGCAAGTCACATACTCACTAATGTGTCTCATAATTTCCTATTTGAGGCCCTTCCATGAGAACCTCTCCCTGATCTATTTGTAAGTTTTGAAAAACCCTTGATGGCCTGCTAGTGGTGAATCATGAACTACTGTGAGGATATTCTTCTTGAGCCCCGAATCTGGCACTAAGTAGACTCTTTCCTTGTAGAATATGACATCTTCAATGACCCTATACCTGTCATCATGTATCATTCCATCCATAACCTCACAAGCAAACTTGTTCTTGGAATATTCCACTAACAAGTGGGATTTCCAATATGTTGAATATCCATCAAAGAACATGTTGCAGGTCTCCTCGATAGTGCATCGACCACAATGTTCTTCTTCCCCTTGACATACTCTATGTCAGATTCAAATTCCTGTACCTTATTCACCCATTTCCATTCACGCTCACTGAGGTCCTTCTTCTCAAGGAAATACTTCAAGTTGTTGTGATTTGTTTTGACCATGAATTTGCTTCCCACCAAATATTGTCTGAATTTGGTCAAGGCATCCATCATTTCCATCATTTCCTTGTCATAAATGGAGTACAACCTCTCTGATTGATTGAGATTCCTACTCTCAAATACAATGGGATATCATTCCTTCATCAAAACTACTCTGATACCCTCTTCATCTGTGTCACACTCTAGTACAAATGGCAAAGTGAAGATTGGTAATGCCAACACTGGACAAGTGCCCATGACTTCCTTCATGTGATAAAAGGATTTTTTTGACTCATCATTCTATATGAATGCCCCATGATTGGTAAGATTCGTCAGTGGTGATCCAATCTGATAAAAACCCCAGACAAACCGCTTGTAATAGTTGCATAGCCCAAAGAAACTCCTCAACTTTGTCATGCTCCTAGGCGTTGGCCAATCTAGAATGGCCTTGATATTCTCCTGGTTTTCTTGTACCCCCTCTGCACTGATGATGTGGCCCAAGTAAAGTAGCTATGTCATACCGAACTCACACTTGGACTCTTTGGCATATAGTGATTGTGACGCCATGATGCTCAATATCTCATCCAAGTGTCGCATATGTTCCTACCATGTCTTGTTGTAGACCAATATGTCTTCGAAGAAAACCAAGACTGATTTCCTCAACAGCTCCCTAAAGATGTGGTTCATGAAAGACTGAAATGTAGTTGGTGCATTGGTTAGCCCAAATGGCATAACCAGAAACTCTGAATGTCCAAAGTGACATCGAAATGTCATCTTCTCTATGTCCTTCTCTCGGATGTTGATCTGATGATACCTAGAGCATAGATCAATATTCTAGAAGAAAATTACCCCATGCAGTTCATCCATCAACCCGTCAATGCGAGGGATAAGATATTGGTTCTTGATGGTTTTCTTGTTCAAGGAATAGTAATCAATGCACATCCTCATGGTACCATCCTTCTTCAGAACTAAGACAACTAAAGAAGTGAATGGATTGTTGCTAGGTCTGATGTGTCCCATCCTTGAACCTCCTAGGATGACGATAGGGTGGGGTGATAATAGGTTTGGCCCCCTCCTCCAACTCAATGGTGTGCTCAAACCCCCTGTCAAGTAGTCTCCTTGGTGGAATCGACCCAAAAACCTCCTAATGTCGTCCCAACAAGTTCCTAAACTCTGTATGATATTGTTGTCGACCCTATGAATCCTTCCATGTAGTGATCAAACACTATGTGACATGTTCTACCTCCCCTTGTCTACATATCCTCTCCATCCTCTTGGTCGAAACTATCATGCATGCTTCTGTTGACATGATTCTCAGAACAACCCTCTTCTCGTCATTATATCTGAACCCCATCTCCAAGGTTTGGTAATTGGTGGTGATTTTTCCCAAGGTGATCATCCAATGAACTCCCAATACCAAATTTGTGTCAGATAGGTCAACCACATAAAAAAATTCTCTCACTATGTAGTTGCCTAACCTTATCTCCAAGTCCGAAACTCTATCTAGACACTCCATTGTATGGCCATCTTCTACTGCAACATCAAACCCCTCAAACTCCTATGTCTAAAGTGCCCATCTCGATACCAATGAAGTATCAATGAAGTTTTGGGTGGTCCCACCATCTATCAGGGTGATTGTTCGTTGTCTGTGAATATTCCCTCTGATATGGAGAGTATCATACATGGGAACACCATAAAGGGTCACTATGACTCCTCCCTTTGTTGGTTTCCATCTGTTATCCCACTCGGGAGGTTGTGGAACTACTTTTGGGTGGTCCCCTGCTGATGTCAGTGGTCTACGGGGAGGTTGATCCTCTCCATGTGTTAAGTTCTCCTCTAAGCTAGTGGATCCACTGTCATGCTCCTCCTCCTCACTGTCCACATTGTCTGCTGCCACCTCAATGTAATGAATCTCTCCCTTACCCATGCACCTGTGGCCTGGGACCCAAGGGTCTCTATAGTTGAAGAAAATATTCCTCCTCATAAGCTATTGCCTCATCTCATCATCCAACTTCTCCTTTCCCTTTCATTCTCTCTGGAATGTCCTCCTGTCTCGGTCCTTCTATGGTACGAAGGGTTTGGAAAAGGGTTTAGTCTTTGGCACTAAGTCTACCAAATATCGAGTGTGTAATATGGAATCCTACAATGTGTGAGGCATGTATGCCTTCACCCATACTCTCAAGGGCTCTGTGAGTCCCTCTGTGAATAACATGATTATCCTGGGATCTGATATATCTGTCACTTCCACGACTACCCGCTGAAACTCCATGATGAACGCATTTTTTTTTCCAGTATGTCTCAATTGTGCTAGATCCCTGAAGTAGATCTTGAGATCCCTCCTGTCAAACCTATCCATGAGTCTCTCTGTGAACTCCATGTAGGAGGAGATTTGATTGTGTCCCAACATCACCAATACATTATACCACCACTCATGTGCCTCACCCTCCAAGTGTAGGGTAGTAAAACTGATGGACTTTGTCTTGGTCATCTGGTTGAGCTTGTAATATGTGTCTATATTTTGTACCCAAGCTTTGGCAGTGCATTTGGGCGATCCTTCAAAAGAAGGTATGGTGAGTTTACCAAATTTCTGGATGAAATCAATGTTATGCCCCTGCTTTTGTTGTTTTCCTCCTCTCTGTGGATCTCTGGGGCGGTTCCTGAGTCTGTGTCTGTAATATGCAACCGAGGTCATGTCCTGATGGAAGTCATGGCCTAATTTTTCATACTCCCTAATGTACTCTGCAATTTCCTCCACCTGAGTGGGCGACCTCTATGCTATTAGTTGTTGTGTTGTTGTTGGGGGTGCCCCTTGGAAAGTGGGGAACAATGGCCTAGGAATCATACTTGAAGAGGTGTATGTGCGAGTGGGAGGCTGGGGTCTACTTCCTGCCCCTGAATGCCCCTGTGTTGCATGTGGTTCTTGTGTGCCCAGGGTTCCCACTATAGACAATATATCAACCATATGCACCAAGGACTGAGTCATGGTCTGTTGACTAACTACTATATTTCCGAGTACCTGCATGAAGGTTGCCTCTGGGTCCATGGGGGGCTTACCACTATCCAAAGGTCTCTCATATATGTCTCCTAACATCCTCTCCACCTCATGCTCAGCCTCACACTCTTCCCTTCTCTCTTCTTCCCTCTGTGCCTCTTCCTCTGAGCTTGGAGGAAAAGGTGGGAAATCGGGTCTATCTATTCCCTCCTTGCATTTGTTGTAAGTGACATATTCATCACCTACATGCTCACACCCCCCTAGATAGTCTATTGCACTCATCATCTTTAGTCACGGACTGGAAGTAATAAAGCTCTGATACCACTATAATGTTCTTGAATTGGCTAGTCTAGGAAACTCTATTAATGGGCGTGTAGGATTAATTGTTTACAACATATAAATGAGCATTCAAATAATCATGGTGACACAAGATTGTAAAGATTATATTATGAAATCTTTGTGGAGTACAAATGTTGAATGCGACTGAATAAAATGAATCACTCAACTAGATCAATGAAAAAACGATCTTAGCCAGAATACAATAGCAACTAAAACAATAATACCCGATACCCGAAGAATGTTGTGGAATGTAATGGATGAGATGAAGAATTGTTGCGGATATGCCAGCTCATACGACAACTGCTGCAAGTCTCAAAAGTTCGCCCTAGTGGCTATACCTCTCAGAAATGCCTTGAAATTGTCCCAAACAATGCTCCCTACTCCGCCTCACAGTCCTGGTGATTGTCCAGATATCAACTGGTGTATCTGGTCCCGGTATGGATCCTCCTAAGGAAAATATGCACCCTCTTCTCTGGAAAATTGTCCCCTAGTTATTCCACTATCAGAATCGATTGATGTGTGTCTCAAAATAATCTACCAGGTCTATTGTGAAATGGTCGAAAGGATTTCCTCGGATCTGAACTGATGATCGCTCGGGAACCCCGAATGTGTCCTCCCCAAGTGTTGCACTCCTAATTTCTGGAAAGTGCGCCCCAGATGATTCCTCCGTCGAAATCTGATGAGGACCTAGGAAAAATGTGTGCCTTGACTTCCTCTCAATTGGATGGGATGGGAATATCTAAAATATCCATGAAAGGAACAAGTTGATCCATTGAACCTCCTCAGAAATTGTGCCCTCACCTTGAATGAGAGTGCCCTTTCTTTTTCAACCTATGAAACTGTTGTTGAAGATCGATGGAAGATCTGTGTGACCTCCTCGATGACTAGGGTGTGTCTCTCAACACCAAAATCAACCACTGGTGTATTCCTCCTGGAATCCATTGAGCTACCTCTCCTGAGATGCACCTCTCTCCTCAATGACAAGTCAAAATCTACATAAATCATGAATTAGGTCGTTGAACCTTCTCTTATAGTTTCCTGAAACCCTAATTTGTTATTGACTTCTAATTTTATCTCATCTGTTAGATTTTTAGCTCAAATTGGCTTACAAATGCTTTTAGACACTTTTAGCTCAATGTCACTTTCTGAATATAACACCTTTGACTGTAATGACCTCTAGTAACCCTATTTACCCCTTTCTATCCCTGGCTATACTCTAACGGGGTGGTTTAGACCATTAAGCCTCTTCTCTAGAGCTCATGTTTGGAAAGGGACATTACATACCAGAGCGGTACTAGCAAGGATAACTCAAGAGATAGATGATTTTTTCAATGGAAAGTGAGATTGTTTGTGTTAATAGGACTATACTTACATTAGAGTGAATGGATATGAGGGGATCCCTCTACTTCTCCCTACATTTGTATGTGATCAATATTTTGTTGCTGAAGTCTGCAAGAAGTACAAAACATGGTCCATCCTTTTTTATAAGAAGAGAAAGAGACAATTCATTTCCCTACCATTTAATATAGCTAATGTGACCATACAAAGTCCCTCTCATTTAATAGAAGTCTCTGAAATGATTAATGTATTTAACCTAAAGGAAGCAGCACCCCTCAAAGGTTTTGACCCTGAAGGGTTATTTTGTAAACATTTGGCGTCCATGACGTATATCAATCTTTTAACAAGGGTTGCAAAAGGAATTGACAACAATGAGTCAAATACCCCAAAGAAGAAGGAAAAACATGTATGCAATGATGACTTGGCTACCAAGATTAGTTCAAATAATCAACAAACCAGAACAAGGAAAACTGGGAAAAGTGCAACCAATGTGCAATCTTCTTCTGCCCCCGATCCACATAGGAATTCCTCCTCTGCACAGAAAAAACAAGAGTCAAATGTAAGAAGAGAAGAGAATAATGAAGGACATGTTGGAGGAGATGACAAAGGTGACCCCCTTCTATTGAAATTGAAATAACATGTGC
This sequence comes from Picea engelmannii, assembly GCA_009831015.1. Lineage (NCBI taxonomy): Eukaryota > Viridiplantae > Streptophyta > Pinopsida > Pinales > Pinaceae > Picea > Picea engelmannii. Next base: position 133,937 of record ML816432.1, read on the forward strand.
AGTATCACAACAAAAAAGAAAGAGAAGTTCAAGTCAAAAAGATTCACAAATCCTAGAAGCTCGAGAAATGCAGTTGATATGGAAATTGATAATGCCACTGTAACCGACTAGGTATCATTGTGAATGGTTGAAATCGAGAGGATAGCATAGGAGTTGGCCCTGGAAAGGCCAACTGTTTTTTAAGAGAATTATTTGACACTACAAAATGCCCAATATAATAAAGAAGAACGAAAATTGTACATAGAAAAAGGTCCACATTAAGAAAAAGAAAATAACTCAAAAAATGAATTCATAAGTGAATGTTTTAGGAGTTGGACCATCGAGACTCCTTAAATCACATTTCATCATTGCAGAGGCTCTTTCTCACTCCATTTTAGAGTAGGAGATGGAAAATATTAGATTAAAAAGAAGTATAAGCAAACTCGAGGACACATTGAGTCCCAAACCTTTGTTCACAAAACCTTTAGTTATTGTTTCTCTAGGTCAAATGCCTCAGAGTACACTAGGGACATCAACACAAGTAAAGAAGGACACCAAGTTGTTGAGCAGAGTAAGATTATATGTTGCAGAAAACATCAATAAGTGAATTAATCTATTATTTCAAAAGTTTGGGAAGTCACCACAAGTTTAAGAAACATGTCTTAACGGATCACCACCTTTATGGAATATTTGCAAAAGGATTTGGAACATGATGAATTGTTTTATAAAATTTATTTAATTATATTTGTTGCATGGGTGACAAGTTTAAGTGAATTCCATAGAAATCAACAAGAATTACCTTCAAATCGCAGAATAAAACAAATGAGAGAAGGATGGATGGAAAAAATTCAAATGTTACGAGATTCAACTGCCAATTGTACAAAGATTAAAGATAAAAGAACCAATGCATTCCTTAAAGAACTTGAAATTGTTAAAGATATTGAGGGCCCACAACTAGTAAGAGAGTCTATGCTTATACCTAAGGAGAAATTGGAGACAGAATTGATCGTAATTAAATCTTCACAGGCCAATGAGTTTGATAACCTCACTGATTTTCCGGAAGAAGAAATTAAATGGTGGTTAGTTACTTTTGTGAATGATAATGAAGACCACTTGGTATTAGTTGAAAAATTGTGCTTTGAATTTAAATAAATGAAAGAAGAAATATTTTCACTCCAAGTTAAGAAAAACATCACGGTTCTACCCATGAAGGAGTACATTGAAGAGTGGCTCAAAAAATCGTTAACACAAATAGTTAATCCAAAATAAATGTCAAGAAGAGGTTATACCAGAAAGGTTCAAGGTCCATATATATATATATATATATATATATATATATGAAAATACCTCGATGCCAAAAAGATCATCAGAAAGAGAGAGAGACATCCATCCATCCACCATTCCTCTGCTATTTTTGTGAGTTCATTTCTTTTGAAGCATTTCCCTTTTTTTTCATCCCGGTCTTTGATCATCCAATTTTATTTGTGTATTTTTAATTCGTAAATTCAATCATCGACTGCATGTCTCCTTTTCTTCCAAGTTATCACTACTATTTTATTTTGTCCATGGGAACCCCATCATTGTCCATCTGGACGAATGCATTTCCTTTAATCATTTAAGATATTGTGTTTTGCGATAGGTAATCACTCTATTCGAACTTGAACATAAATTTGTAATATATTTTACCCTTGTAGAGAGATTTTTCAAAATTCCATGACATTTGTGGTTTCAAAGACTTATTATATAAGCATTAGATCTCGTGTATGTTCTCCTATGCATCTTCTGATTTTAAATGAATGAAATAATTTAAATATCTCTGAATTTGTGTCCCATCAATCTTGTTTTATGTATATGAGTCTTGCTTCAAATATTTTTCCTTCATTACCTAAATGAATGGATGCAATGGAATGGGTGTAACTAGTTTGAATATTGTATGTGAAATTATTACTTTTCAACTATAATTTGTTTGCTACATGTTCAATTATTTTACCACCTAGTCCACTCACAGGTGTGGATGTTATGAATGCTTGTATTTATTATTGAATAAGTAATTTGAATATCTAAGTGAGAAAGAGGAGTACCACCCCTATAAAAACATAGAGGGGATATTAATAACTTCTTTAAGAATACCCTAGGAGGTTGACTCTTGTCCTAACATGAAAAGAAATCAACATTTAAGTATTTTAAATTTTTGTTAGTTTTTTAATATACTTTTAATTTTTGTTCTATATTATTTTATAATGTTTACTTTATAAGTTTTTTAAAATTTTGTTTTTATTTTAAAATTTATTTTTAATACTTTTTTAGTTTTTAGTTTTATAGTAAGATTTTTTAAATATTTTATTTTTTATTAATTTTTTTTTGTAATCTAGAATATTGTATTATCTTCCATAATCATAGATTACATATGGAGTAGGGGAGTGCAGAGGCTACCAACAAAGGAAACCAACCTCTCCACCGGGTATTCTGGTTCCAAAAAAAAATTCCAGACATGCTATAGAAAGTTACCATTGTAGAGTTTGGATTGTATTGAGCAGAATTTAAACTATAAACAACCAAAACTAACGAGCCATTTAATCTCACTATCCATGCATAAACTAATAATATCAAAACAAAATAATTAAGAGAGTGATTTTCCATTGGCACCACTTGGAGAAGCCTTCCTGAAGGTGACAGGACACTCTGGGATCATGACTGATTATAACAAGTTTTCCTGGCTATAACAAGTTAAAAATACAACAAAAATGTAGTATTTTTTATTTCCATTCGAAAATTGAACTCTTATTTTATTATTTTCCTTATAAGGACTATTTTAGACCTCAAAATTTCTCTAATGTTTTCCACCTCTCTTGGACACCTTAGAGGTGGCCAAGCACTTGGCCCCTACATAACTCAATTATGATTGCATTAAGTAGGTGATAGTTGACCAGATCATCGACACCAAGGCACCCACTAGAAGAACATCCAACTCTATCAGGTCGCCAAACTAAGGCAACTCCTTCACAAAGGAAAGTGGCTCACCAGGAATCAGATTCAACAAAAGTTTCATCATTTGATAGAGGAACTTGATGCAATCAGAACCATTTATTCCTGAGGGGGGATGAATTATCCAAGTGGATACTAGTGGCCATCCACCTATTCCACTATTTTAGAATGGTTCCACATCTTGGAAGTTTTACTATAGTTCTTCATGCCCCAAACTTCTAGTGCATTTTTTGAGCATTTCCCTTGTGTTTCTCGCAATGAACATAGGTCAAAATTTTTTTGATTGTGTGGCTTACTGAAGACATAGAGCATGGATTAAGATTTATAATGGTATAAGAAACACCCTATCCATGAACATATCCAACACAACCAACAACAATTTCTTGATATTTTTCAAAAATCCAATTCCAAGTACAAGTGGATCAACATCAAGTTTCACACAAGTTTTGGGTGGGAGATAAGGTATGGTTACATTTGCAGAAATAGTGCTTCATATGAACCCGTCAAAATATTTTCCCACTCTAATATGAGCCTTACACCAACACCAATGATGTGGGTGAGAATTCTTTTGAGATAAGTATCCCCCCTTTCATTGGCTTGCACCTTGTATTTAATGTGGCACTGCTTTGACCATACATTAGTAAAATTTTGAAGTTGAAATAGGCCTCAAAAGAAAAAAATGTGCTATCAATATTAATTTTAAAAGAACCAATAGGATTCAAGATGATGAATTCAACCATAAGGTGATGCAGGAGCATCGCCAACAGCAAGCAAGCGTGGGACAAGCACCATTTCATTTTTGGCACATGTTGAAAATGTTTGAATTGTTTTGAAAGTTTGGATGCGTAGACATTAATGTAATAGTTAAGAGATTGCGTACTTCCATATTGTAAACATATCTTGAGCGATATGCTCTTATCTGTAAGGTGTAGAGGCATTTATAGGCAGTTAATGTAAGTAGGTAGATTTAAATGCTAGATTAGACAGTTTAGAGAGTAGGAGGGAAAACCAACTATAGACACCCTCATCTTGTATAATTTGTAACATTAACATTATCAATTGAGCATAGAGCATAGAGGAGAAGAAGCAGAGAGCTGTGTAGAAGAACCCATGTACAAAAGTTCTGAGGTTTATATATGAAGCTTTGATTCAGACTCATGGTGTTCAAATACTTTCTGTGTATACATGTTGAATGTTATGCTCATGGTTGTTTTACTCTTTATGTTGTACATTTGCTTTTATGCTATGTATGTATGATTTCATGTTAAGTATTTGAAGTTTGAGAGAGTAAGGGAATGAGTTTCAATTGTTTCTCTATCTGAGCAAGAGTTCCTGCAAGGAGTGCAGTGAAACGTCCGGAAGGAGTGCATCGACGGGTTCAGAGTTCATCTCTGAAAGCTCAGGAGGGATACTGTTGTTCTCATCTTCTACAGAAGTGTAAGTCAGGCACAGAAGTCATGCAAGGTGTGCGCAGGCTGGTTGGAAATTCAGAACTTGTCAACCAAGGAGAGGGTTGAAGATTGTTGTCGCAAGGAGTTGCATAGAGTCAAAGGATTCAAATAATTAGACGTATTTGAAGAGTGCCACAAGGAGTGCATGCAGAAATCTCATAGGAGATTTGAGTTAGTGAAAGGAAGCTTAGGAGAATTAGAGTCTTCAAGGTGTGAAGAGCAGAAGAGGGGTTGTGGTCATCGTGTAGAGGCCAAGTCATAGTGAGGAGGATTACTGAGGTGACTCAGAGCAGAATTTCTTTGAGGAAGAGTTTGGACGGTCGAAATTCTTCGAGGAGGAATCCTGAAATAGCGGGGATCGTTGGATCTGCGGAAGCTGCGAGAGGGATAACAGTCAGGACAAAGCCATCCTTTGGATAGCCTAAATTAACGTCAACCGTTGATCAAGATTTCTGAGGCCATCAGATTATTTCAGAGTTTCGGACTTCGGAAGTCCGAGTTGCAAGTTTGGGTCTTGACACATCAAGTACCCAAAGTTCGAAAGGATTCTTGTCGGGTTTTGTGGAAAACAGCAAGGAGAAGTACCATTTTAGTATTTCAGAACTTTAGAGATCAGAAGGTGGAGAGGACAGAGAATTCAAGTGTTAGCATATTGAATTCCCAGTACGTGAAATTGTGTTGACCATTGGATCAAGGGAGAGTTCACAGCTGTTGATCTCCTTGAAAGAGGAACCTTAAAGTTTCAGAATTTCGAGATTTGGAGGTTTGGGAATCCTGAGGGTATAGTAAAAGCGCATTTCGGTGGTTGAAACCCCAAAATAGCGAAGCGAAAAGGGAGACTAGGACATTTGTATTTCGGAAAATCGTGAATCGAAAGTTCGGGAGTCAAGGATAAGAGTTCCATGACATTGCAAATTCCGAATTCACGAAAGCCGAAATTGACATCAGGAAAAGGTCAAGTGTTGGCATTTCAGGTTTCGGAGGTCGAAGAGGTAAGGCGCTCGACCATGGGATTCACGAAATCGCAAAGTCCGATATCCCGAAATAAAAGAGGAAATTTTCTCAAGGTGTTGTTGTGGGTAGATTTCCCGAAAGAGAAATAGAAGAGCCAATCAAGCTCTTGGGCCGAAAGGAGAAGATCCTGTGCGGATTCCGACCTGCGGGTCTAGGGAGGGGTCTGTGTCAGTTGTGGTATCAGAGCTCAGAAATATTTCTTTGCTTTCTATAGTAGGAAAAACAAAAGGAATTTTACAACCATGTCGCCGAGAATAAGAAACAGACAAACACCTGATCCACTAGAGGAATGGGAAATGCCAAGAAGAAGGGGCAGACAATTACTTGAACCACTAGGGGAAAGAGATGTGTGTGACTTATGTGCTAGGATGGATGCTATGGAAATAGCATAGAGGCACACAGTCGGTGTTGGGGATCTCAGTGATTTCAAAAGTGAAAATGAAGCCGAACATGAAGGAGAAGAAGTTGCAGCAGAGGATGCAACAAATGAATGCCTACTCAAGGTTGTTGCAAGGATGGGTGCCAGGGAAAAAATGGACATTCCAGTATATGAGGGAAACCTGGATGTTAAAGAGATTCTAGAATGGATTATAAATATGGACATGTATTTTGACAATGAAGATGTCAAGGAAGACAAAAAGGTTAAACATGTTGTCACAAGACTTAAAGGACATGCAGCATTGTGGTGGGATGAACTACAAGCTGACAGACGTTGCAAAGGAAAGCAAAAAATCAAGAGTTGGGATAGAATGATTGCGAAGATGAAAGAAAAATTCATACCCAAGGATTATCAAATTACTCCGTTTCGAAGAATGAAGAATTTGAGATAGAAGCTGATGTCAGTGAAGGAGTACACTGAAGAATTCTACAAACTAAACATTAGGGAAGGTCATCGCGAAAGTGATGATGAAAAGGTTTTCAGGTACATGAATGGTCTGCGATATGACAATCAAGATGAGATGATCATGATGACCATCCAAACGGTGGAAGATGCTTATCAGATGGCTCTAAAGGTTGAAGAGAAGTTGAGCCGAAAGCAGGGTCAAAGAGGCCGAGGAAGAAGTCAAGCCAGAGGAAAACCAGTTGCCCAGGATAGGAATCAGAAAACCAAAGAGGAATGGAAGAAACCTCAACCTTATACTGAGAGAGATGGAAGCTCACAAAGAGGGCATTATGCCAAACAAAGAGGAAAGTATGCTGATAACAACACTTTTCCTCACGCTAGAGGAAGATGAAGAGGCAGAGGTGGAGTAGTAAAATGCTTCACGTGTGGAAAGAATGGGCATAAATCTTATGAATGTCTAGATAAGAAGAAAGAAGGAGGTGAAACTCACATTTTCGAAGCACAAATATGGAATGTTGAGGTAGAAGATGCTGAAGGCGGAAGATCATTGATGATGAGGAAAGTTCTCTTAACGCCAGAGAAGGAGGTGGAGAATCCAGTCCAAAGGAACAGACTTTTTCGGACTGCTTGCAAGAGAAAAGACAGAGTATGCAAGGTCATCGTGGACAGTGGTAGCACAAACAATCTCATTTCTACAGAGATGTTAGAAAAGCTGGAGCTGGAGACTATTGAACATCCAAGTCCATACAGAGTTTTGTGGCTACAAAAAGGACATCAGGTAAATGTCACTAAACAATGTTTAGTTGAATTTAAAATAGGAGGATATAAGGATGAAATACTATGTGATGTCATTCCCATGGATGTTTGTCATCTATTGCTGGGTAGACCGTGGCAATATGACAAGAATGTGATTCATGATGGGAGAAAGAACACATACACCCTGGAGAAAAATGGGAGAACTCATATGTTGTTTCCAATCAAGGATAAAGAAGTCACAACAGAAGTAAGCAACACTGTACTTCTCATGAGTGGGAAGGAACTTCTTAAGGAGGTTAAGAAGAAGGAAGATCCACAATTCATTGTGGTCAGGAAACCTAGAATTGTTTTGAACAGCACAAGAGTGGATGATTTACCAGAGGAAATCCAGAAGCTACTGGAAGAATTTTTTGATATAGTAGTGGACAAACTACCTCGTTCGTTGCCACCTATCAGGAGTATAAGTCATCACATCAATCTTATACCTGGAGCTAGTTTACCAAACAAATCCGTGTACAGATTGATGCCGCAGGAGAATGAAGAGGTCAAAATATAGGTCCAAGACTTAATGGACAAGGGATTGGTTAGAGAAAGCTTGAGTCCATGCGTTGTTCCAACGGTGCTTGGTCCAAAAAAATATGGAGGCTGGAGAATGTGTATAGACTCAAGAGCGATCAACAAGATTACCATCAGGTATAGATTTCCATTGCCAAGAATGGACAATTTGATGGAATGCTTGAGTGGGGCAAGATTCTTTTCAAAGTTAGATTTGAAGAGTGGATATCATCAGATTCATATGAGAGAAGGTGATGAATGGAAGACAACATTCAAGACGAATGAGGGGCTATATGAATGGTTTGTTATGTCGTTTGGCTTAACGAACGCACCTAGTACTTTCATGATATTGATGAATGAAGTCTTGAAGGATTTCATTGGAAAATTCATCATTGTGTACCTTGACGACATACTGATTTTCAATAGGACAGAAACAGAGCACTTGAAGCATTTGGCTAAAGTGATGAGAAGATTGCAGCAAGAGAAGTTGTTGATAAATATGAAGAAATCATCATTCATGAAGATAGAGCTCATTTATTTGGGGTTTTTTATTTCTACAGATAAGTTGAAGATGGATCCAGATAAAGTGGAGGTGATTAAGAATTGGCCATCACCAAAGAGTATCTTTGAAGTTTGAAGTTTTCATGGATTGGCTATTTTCTATCAGAAATTCATCAGGAATTTCAGTGGAATTAGCGCACTGATGATGGACACAGTGAAGAAAAGACATAAATCTTTCCACTGGACAGAATAAGCAGAGAAAAGCTTCAATTTATTAAAGAAAAAGATTACTGAACATCCAATTCTGGTGTTGCCAGATTTCAGTAAGATGTTTCAGGTCAGGTGTGAGGCTAGTGGATTTGCAATTGGAGCAGTTTTGAGCCAAGATGACAGGTCGGTCGCATACTTCAGTGAGAAACTGAATGAGGCGAAGGTTAAGTACTCCACGTATGACAAAGAGTTTTATGCGGTCATACAAGCACTGAAGAAGTGGAGGCACTACTTGGTTCCTAAAGAGTTTGTTTTGTACAGTGACAATCATGCATTGCAATTTGTAACTCAGCAGGATAAATTGAACCAGAAGCATGCAAAATGGGTTGAATACATGCAGAATTTTACTTTTGTAATTAAACATATTTTTGGAACTGCTAACAAAGTTGTTGATGCTTTGAGTACGAAATGTTTTCTTATGCAGGAGTTCAGAGTCAAAACATTGGGTTTGGATAATCTCAAGGACATGTACAAGGATGATCCAGATTTCAAAGAGGTGTACGAGGCATCTGAGAATCCAGTTCTCAGAGATAAAAATCAATGGGATAAATATACGATCCGGGATGGATTATTATTCAGAGGCAATCAAATGTGTATTCCAAAATGTTCCATGAGGGAGAATCCATTGAAAGAAAAATACAGTGGAGGATTGGTCGTACATTTCGGTCATGATAAAATGTTCTCGAAATTAAATGGCTCATATTTTTGGCCAGGAATGAGAGTAGATGTTAAAAGATTCGTGGATAGATGCAGAATTTGTCAGCACACAAAAGGAAGGAAACAAAACACAGGGTTATATCAGTCGTTACCCATACCAGAGAGGCCATGGGATGTAGTAAGCATGGATTTTGTGTTAGGTCTGCCAAGAATGCAAAGAGGGTTTGATTCAATCTTTGTGGTGGTAGACAGATTTTCTAAAATGATACACTTTATACCATTTCAGAAAACCAGTGACGCAACTCACATTGCGAACCTGTTTTTCAAAGAAGTTGTCAGACTTCACGGCTTACCAAGGAGCATCGTTTTAGATCGAGACACCAAGTTCGTGGAACATTTATGGAGGAATTTATGGAAGAAGATGGGGACAGAGTTGTCTTTTAGCTCAGCTTATCATCCTCAGACAGATAGGAAAATAGAAAATGTAAACAGAAGCTTGGGAGATTTACTAAGGATCCTAGTGACTGAACACCACAGTCAGTGGGATCACATTCTGCCACAGGCAGAATTTGCTTACAATGATTTGATCAATAGAAGCACGGGGAAGAGTCCATTTCAGGTTGTTTATGGAATGCATCCCAGGGGAGTTTCTGAATTGAAATATTCAGAACATAATGAAACTAGGAGTGCAAGTGTAGAAGATTTTGCAGAGGCAATGAATGGACTTCACAGCCAAGTGAAGGAGCGATTGCACAAATCAAACCAAGAGTATAAGCGCAGAGAAGATCAACACAGGTGACAACTTCAGTTTGAAGTTGGTGATTTGATTCTTGCACATATGAGGAAGGAGAGGTTCCCAAGGGGAACATATAACAAACTGAAAATGAAGAAGATTGGACCATGCAAGGTCTTAAGGAAATTTGGGGCAAATGCATATGAGATCGAATTACCCGATGGGATTGGAATTTCACCGATATTCAACATCTCATATTTGTACCCTTATAGAGTTGAAGGAGCAGGAGAAGATAGTGAACAGACACAGGTTCAGTGGGCTAAACAAATGCCTGTAGCTAGAAATCCACAGATGGAGAGTATACTTGACAAGAGAGTCAGTAAGAGGACCAGGAGAAAAGAGTATTTTGAATACTTGATCAAGTGGAAGGGACATCCAATTGAATATTCCAACTGGGAGAATGAAGAAGACATTCAAAAGTACAGGTAGACTATGCAAGAGCTCATGAACAGAAGTTCATGAAAATTTTCAAGCAAGGGAGTACGATGCAGGAGCATCGCTAGTAACAAGCGAGCATGGGACAAATGCCATTTCATTTTTGGCACATGTTGAAAATGTTTGCATTGTTTTGAAAGTTTGGATGCGCAGACATTAATGTAATAGTTAAGAGAGTGTGTACTTCCATATTGTAAAAATATCTTGAGCGATCCGCTCTCATCTGTAAGGTGTAGAGGCATTTATAGGCAGTTAATGTAAGTAGGTAGATTTAAATTCTAGATTAGATAGTTTAGAGCATAGGAGGGAAAACCGACTATAGACACCCTCATGTTGTATCATTTGTAACATTAACATTATCAATTGAGAATAGAGCATAGAGGAGAAGAAGCAGAGAGTTGTGTAGAAGAACCCATGTACAAAAGTTATGAGGTTTATATATAAAGCTTTGATTCAGACTCATGGTGTTCAAATACTTTATGTGTATACATGTTGAATGTTTTTCTCATGGTTGTTTTACTCTTTCTACTGTACATTTGCTTTTATGCTATGTATGTATGATTTCATGTTAAGTATTTGAAGTCTGAGAGAGTAAGGGAATGTGTTTCAATTGTTTCTCTATGTGAGAAAGAGTTCCTGCAAGGAGTGTAGTGAAACGTCTGAAACGAGTTCATTGACGGGTTCAGAGTTCATCTCTGAAAGCTCAGGAGGGATACCGTTGTTCTCATCTTCTGCAAAAGTGAAAGTCAGGCACAGAAGCCAAGCAAGGTGTGCGCAGGCTGGTTGGAAGTTCAGAACTTGTCAACCAAGGAGAGGATTGAAGACTGTTGTCGCAAGGAGTTGCACATAGTCAAAGGATTCAAATACTTAGACGTATTTGAAGAGTGCCACAAGGAGTGCGTGCAGAAATCTCATAGGAGATTTGAGTTAGTGAAAGGAAGCTTAGGAGAATTAGCATCTTCAAGGTGTGAAGATAAGAAGAGGGGTTTTGGTCATCGTGCAGAGGCCAATTCATAGTGAGGAGGATTATTGAGGTGACTCGGAGTAGAAGTTATTTGAGGAAGAGTTTGGACGGTCGAAATTCTTCGAGGAGGAATCCCGAAATAGCGAGGATCGTTGGATCTGCGGAAGCTGCGAGAGGGATAACAGTCAGGACAGAGCCATCCTTAGGATAGCCTAAATTAACGTCAATCGTTGATCAAGATTTCTAGGGCCATCAGATTATTTCGGAGTTTCCGACTTCGGAAGTCCGAGTTGCAAGTTTGGGTCTTGACACATCAAGTACCCAAAATCCGAAAGGATTCTTGTTGGGTTTTGTGGAAAACAGCAAGGAGAAGTACCATTTCGGTATTTCGGAACTTCAGAGATCAGAAGGTGGAGAGGACAGAGAATTCAAGTGTTAGCATATTGAATTCTCAGTACACAAAATTGCGTTGACCATTGTATCAAGAGAGAGTTCACAGCCGTTGATCTCCTTGAAAGAGGAACCTTAGAGTTTCGGAATTTCAGGATTCAGAGGTTCGGGAATCCCGAGGGTATAGTAAAAGAACATTTCAGTGGTTGAAACCCTGAAATCGCGAAGAGAAAAGGGAGACCGAGACATCTATATTTCGACAAATCCGGAATCGGAAGTTCGGGAGTCGAGGATAAGAGTTGCATGACATCGCAACTTCTGAATTCGCGAAAGCCAAAAAGCCGAAATTAACATCAAGAAAAGGTCGAGTGTTGGCATTTCGGGTTTCGGAGGTCAAATAGGTAAGGTGCTCAACCACGGGATTCGCGAAATCGCGAAGTCCAATATCTCAAAATAAAAGAGGAAATTTTCTCAAGGTTTTGTTGTGGGTAGATTTCCCGAAAGGGAAATAGAAGAGCCAGTCAAGCTCTCGAGCCGAAACGAGAAGATCATGTGCAGAATCCGACCTGCGGGTTTGGGGAGGGGTCTACATCATAAGGGAAAATAGTTTTGGAGGGAAAGATTATAAAAACTACTTTTTATCACATTGTCTACTTAACTTCTTATGAGTTTACTCAAATTTCAAGTGTAGACACTCACTGGATGCATAATTTAATTTCATATCCAACGAATACTCTTGTGAGTGGGAAATACCTCTATGGACTAGCACTTAGGGTTTTATCATGCATGCAGAAAAGACCTAAAGATTCCTACTTTCTACCGTCATCCCAGACCTTATCCCCATTATTCTTAAGAAAATACTTAGTTAAAAAGATCAAGTGAGCATACCTTATTTCGGGCATTTGATATCGATCCTTCTTCACACTTGGTCACTCTTTGACTGCAGCTCTCCTCCCAAGTCTGAACTGCATTCACACAATACAAACAAAGAACTCCACATGCATTTGATCTACAAATTAATGGGTTAGATATTTAATCAACATGTACGCAATAAACCATGAAAACCTCATATGGTGGAACGGGAAAACTACTTCTTTATTATTAACTTCACTAAAGCAACTTACAATGATGAAGTCAGCCACTACTCCACGAACCTGGTCCTGGGCTCCTCTTCAAATGTCCTCCAATTTCTTTTCTCTATACTTCTCTTTGCATAAGGATGGCTAAAGGTTGGGACAAAGGGAATGCTCAATCGGGTATAGTTTATTTACTATGATTCTCCTCTCCCAAATGGGACCCCTAAACCTTCTTTTATAGGCTATAAGAAGCTAGGTATTTGGTCAAATTTTCATCCATGCATGGTTGAAAGGTTTAGTTAACTTACCCAAAGCTGTGTGTTCCATCAACAACTTTCATTTTTCCGTGCTTTTGTAGGTACATGCGGGTTGTCTTGGGTCAGTTAGCGTGTACATGCGTGCAGTAATGTAGCAAGGTGCGTGGGCCTTTATAAAAGGGGTTTTTAAGAAGAGTTGCTTAGCAGTGTTTTGGAAAAGAAGGAATCTGAGATGGCATGATGCCAGGTAAGCATGTCTGGTGCAAGTTAGGGTTATAATAGATTCCCCCTAATGTGTGAGGTCAGAAGAGCATCTGATGGATGAAATACATTAACAATATTCACCGATGTGCCAAACAGGTGAGCCCAAGGATCAGAAATCGGGAGGTGCCATATGCAAAATAATAATTGTCTCACCGAGGCAGGCATACCCATGCTCGAGATAAAATAAAATCATGGGTACCAATCAAATACACTGTAGATCCATGTCATATAACTATATAAAGTGTATCCACGAGCAATACATAGCGGAGCTACATATCGAAATCAAAAAGATATACATGTAGAGTATCCATCTTCTTAGGAGATGATAAGGCCTGATGGTTGGAGATGAGGTCTTCAAATCTCGAGAAACAACCTCAAAATATTCAAAACTCGGGTAGGAGTTTAATATGAGTGTACGACTTCACTACCCAGAGGTCTTTGACGGATCGTCGGTCATGGACCAAAGAATCTTGATGATCAGACTAAAGGCTTCATTGATTTCGAACAAAGACTTGATTGGACATTTAGGATGGTCGGGTATGAGGGAAAGAGACAAACTCCAGAGGGGTCGACTCAGGATTGGTAAAAACTTCCCTTGGACAATAGCATGACAAATGATGAGACTCGGGCAGCATGGCATTAACATAAGTTTATGAGGCAGGAGGCAATGCAAAGTCTCCATATGTTTGGAAGAATAACCAAATGGAGGAGGACACAACTCAATGTAGCGGGAACAACTTCCTAAGTTCATATTAAATACCAAGGTTTGACGAACAAATGGACATATGTGCTTTATCCAAGGGAAACTCATTATGCTGCCAATAAAGAAAATACTTTTCCCTTCCTCTTTTTGGGGTATATTTCATTTTTTTGTCTTTTTCAATAATTTTGGAAAAAGCATAAAAGAATGCTACTCTACAAAGGAGGGATGAGTGTTGCAAACATACAAGTTCAAGGCACAAGGATAAGATTGATGTTCAAAGTAAGGACACTCTGGAAAAATCCTCCAGGGGCCAAAGGTGTCAAGACGTAGAGGAAAATTGCTACAGGGCTTGCGTATAAGGCATGCTTCAGATGGTTAAGTTGAGAGAAACATGGAGCCGGCATTAGGCCAAAAGACACGGGTATGCAAATGCGATTAATAAAACAAACAATGGTAACGTCCTTTGATGTAAGTTTAACGAGCCCAGAGAAGGTAAGCTCGACGGTTTTTCATATTTAGAGAGTCTGAAAAACGTAAAAGGAGACTCCAATGGGGTACCTTTTTCGAAGGTAGTCTAGTTGGTTCGAAAAAGGGGTAAACTAGAACCGACAAGACGTCTATTCAAAACCATTTTAACGAGTGTGATAAAGACAAGATCACTCAAACATTTTTTCATTTTTAATGAGTTTGAAAAAAGATTAACTATGGACTCTGTCAGGGATGTTCTTCTGGACCATTTTAACGAGTGTGACAGAATAAGGTCACTTGACGATCTTTTCAATTTTAGGGAGTCTAAAAAGAGATTAACTATGGACTCTATGGGGGTTCCTTTTTCGTACATTTAGTCCCTCAGGTCCAAAAAAGGGTTAAAATGATACCTGAGGGTACTCTTCTAGAGAACTGAAGTTCCTTAGAGTATACCTTTGTTCGTACAGTTGACCGTCCGGACCGAAAAAGGGGTAAACTACCACCGAACAGACGTGACTTCAAATTTAAGTTTAATGAGCGTGAAAGGCCATAAGATCGCTCGACAATATTTAATGTTTAGAGGGTCTGAAAAGGGCTTAAAAGAAGACCCGTTATGTTTTTTGGGAGTCCCGAGGGTGAGGTCAAGAGTGAAAAGGAATCATGCAAATGAGGCTTAAACTTGTAATTAGGAAAAACAACAAGGACTCCCGAGCCTACATTCATTAGTGACAGCATGGACACCATAATACAACCAGGATTTACCTAGGGCATCCATGTTCCGGTAAGCTCTACCACCAAATCGTGACACTTCTAAAGCAACAATGATGGTTCTGTGTCGCAACCTGATGGGATCGATCCTATGGAAAAGGGATAAAGACAACAAGATACAAAAGTCAGGGTGGAAACCTAACCTACATGCTCAAGTTGATCATCTGAGGTTTTTCCCACGGACTGTCAAAAGTGACCCAAAACTCCAAAAAAATGTCTTGATACCCGATCATACCCTTCCAACGCAACTCCTGAATCACTCTAAATGGTTTTTAGTTTAAAGAAAATGATAAGGGGGGCCAAAAAATTGACAAAAATGGGCCAAAAAGTCTATAAATAGAAGTTGGCAGCTCATTATCACCATTGTTGATTTGGAAATTGACTTTGGAGAAAAAAAAAACCTTTGATAAAAGTGGTGATTCTAGGAGCTACAGTGGATGAAACGACCATCTGTATGGACCAAGTAAGTATAAACTCTTTCCTCTTGCAAATTAAATCTTTATTTATGCTTTTGGTTTCAATTTTTGAGGGGGCATTGACCTTCAAAAGGTCGGCCCTAGGTCCATGTGGGTTGTCTTATGACAGGCCGCGTATACACTCGAGCAGAGGAAAAACTACACGCGTGTACATGCGACTGTCATCATTACAGCCCTCATGGACCCCTTTATTTAATGAAAAAAATTAAAAAAAACAAGGGTTAACCCTCCTGAACTTGGTGTTTTGCAAGATGTATATTCAATGGAGGGAAAGAGAGCATGAGGAGATTATTGTGTTGGTCGGGGAAGACCCCAATGTTGTTGTTGCCTTAATGAAATGTGGGCTGCTCAAGTTCTTCCTATGTTCTTTTATGTGGGCACAACCTAGGATACTAAATGCCTTGGTTGATTATTGGCATCCTGATGCAGAGGCCTTTATGTTAGAGGGGCAGCCACTAGTGCCTACAACAGAGGACATAAATTTTTTGACTCCCCTCTCCAGGAGAGGGGAACCAATCAATTTTCGGACATTTACTTCGTGGTCTCATAACATATCGGAATTGATAGGACTTTATTGTGAGGCTGGTACAGACCGATCGATCTCACAGGTGCCCATAAGCAAGATCATGGACTTATCACTGCAGACGATTGTGTTGATTATTGGGCGGATGACTGGTTTTGCGGCTCTACATTAGGCATCCCATGCACAGATGAATTGTGCAGTCTAGTGCTTAAATGCACATATATTTGACAGGAGCACTACACTGCTAGATTGTATGAAGAGGCAGCTGACAGATTGTCGGTCGTGGACGCAGAGAAACTTCAGGTTCGAGACAATTCTATGTTCTTTCTTCTTTGAAAGAGTTTCGAGTTTTAGTCCTCGAGTGGTGGTACAAGGACATTAGGCCTCTCTTCCTGTGGTTTTCATATGGGCAGTGTTACTGCCACAACAGGGTGGTGGAAGGACCAATGAGTCCTTTGATGACGATTTCTTTGCTTGATTGTCATGACAGATCCCAGTCATAGAGGATTACCCTTATGCTGGGATTGATTTCTCGAGAGATCCTGAGGTACCGATACCTCCTAGCGAGGAGCGAGGAGAGATGGGTAAGTTTGCATCATTGTTTTTTTTTTGTGTGAAACATATGTAATTTTTATGTTGTTTTTTTATATATAATTTTTTTTATACCATAGTATTTAACAGATATGTGTCCATTATGTGCAGATGTGGGACCAGTGCGACCGGTGGATTATGCGAGGAACATGCGTCTTCCTTGGTCAAGGGCCACACCTGCCAACACAGGGGGACCAACAGCAGCAAGAGAGCTTCCAGACAGTGAGGTTGAGAGGGTTTTGAGACGAGTTGAGAAAAACTTTACCTCGCTCACCCGCACAGTACCTATGGCAGAGATTGAGGATTTGCCACCATCTATGCAGCCTCATGTAGTGGGGGCACCACGGACATGGGTCCGACTGTTTCGGCATTTAGAAAACATTGTTGATCATTACAACAGAGCCCACATGCCCTGACCTTAGTTAGTCTAGACTTTTCACATGTCGAGAGCACTACTTGTATATATGTTTTTGAGGGCATAAGCCCCATGACTCGTTACTGGTCATATTTTTGAGGCGCTTGCATCCACCTATATACTCTGATGATTATGATATTATATATGGAATTTTATGTCTTTTTGTGTCTTATGGATCATATTTTCCTTTAAAAATGTATTTACATGTTTATGTGTATGTCTTTTTATATGTGTGTGAGATGCCTGTCTAAAATTTGATTAGCTAGAGTATCTGTAATTTGGTTTAATCTCCTAGGAACATGAAAATATGTAATATAATCAAAGCTTCGTTCTAAGAGACGTACCCTAAGGAATCGTCGGTGTAAAGTTGGATCATGAATACGATAGACTCTATTTAACTTAGACACAACCAGCTGACTGTCTAAATAGACCCAGAGATGAGAGATACCAAATGACAGGGCGTCACGAAGAAACTCAATAAATGCATTGTACTCGGCGACATTGTTTGTGGTGTCACCTAAGCATATACATCCGGAAGATAATAACTGGCCTCGAGGTGTAAAAATTACCCAAGCTGCGGAGGCAAGCCTCTGAGTGTGTCGGCTAGCACCATCTGCGTACCCAATGAACACCTCTAATTCACTTGACATATGCCACAGTGACGAAAGATAACATCAAAAGTGACACGTCCATAATACTAAAAGAAACTAGAAAGTAATAGTACAAAGACTATACATATGTTACAAAAAGCTACCCAAGGTGACCTACCTATGAGTAATACTTCTTGAGGTAGAGCCCATTTCTAGGCTCCACCAAAGCATTTCCCTCAAAGTCGACCAAACGATAAGCACCATTTTTTAGAACCTCTTTTATGATGTAAGGTTCGAACCACATGGGTTTGAATTTTCCTACCCCCATGGGGTCCTTATCTTGGTCATAGACCAATAAAAGGTTGCCTTCAAAGAAAATCCAAGGACAAACAAACCGATCATACTGACACTTGACTTTATGTTTGTGAGCCTCGTTGGCCAAGGCTGCATCATGACGCTGCTCATTGAGCCGCTCAAGGTATAATAATCATTCTTCAAGTGGATAAGTGTTTGGAAATCACTGTACTGCCAACTTTAGGGACGGGATCTGACATTCGATAGGAAAGACTTCTTCCAGCCCATAAGTGATTTAAAAGGTGAGAAACCAGCTGCAATCTTAATAGACGTTCGGTAAGCCCATAATGTCGATTATAACATCAAATGCCAATTTGACTTGGTTGAGTTGATCGTTCATTGTAGGATGGTCTTAAGATATTTATTTACAACTTCTACCTAACCATTTGCTTGGGGGTAGTAGGGTGAAAAATGTTATTGCCACAACCAAAGATTTAATGTTAACTCGGTCATCATCTGGTTCTAAAAGTGACTGCCATGGTCAGTGACAATCTCTCTTGGGATGTCGAACCTTGCTATTATCTGGTTGAATAAAAAGAGAGTCACAGTCTCTCCATCATCTTTAAATGTTGGCATAGCTTCGACCCACTTCGTGCAGTAGTCTACGACTACAATGATATAATGGTGCCCCCTTGTTGAAGGAGGGTTGCATGTAGTGTAATAAATCCCCCACTTGGTGAAGGGACCAACTGTGATGACAGGAAACATGGGAGAGGGATGTGCCCTCATATTCCGAGAGAAGATCTAACACGGGTGGCACTTCTTGACCGATTCAATACAATATTTGATTAGTGTCGGTGAGAAGTAACTTGCTCGTAAAATCTTTTGGGTTGTTTCCTATCCAGACAAATGACCGCCACATGCTCTGGTATGGAAATCATTAAGCATGATAACTGCCTCTTTGTGAGTGATACATCAGTGCAGGATGTAGTCTACACCTCTTCGATACAACATATCATCGAGTATGAGATCATTCTTGGCCTGATGGCATATACGGTGACTCTCATCACGAGAAGCAGAGGTGGGGCATTTCAAAGTCTGGAGATAGATAAGTATATCTCCGTACCAGGGATCCAAAGATGTGATCAAAAACATATCTCCTCTGATAGGCGACTCTTCGATCACAACATCACCTGAAGTTCCGAAATAAGTTCTGCGAAGACCAGTGACTTTTTGGATTTCGCTGAAACGAAATCTAATTCAAATTCTTGAAGGACGAATATCCATCTATTGATCTTTCCGCCTATTACCCGTCATATCAACATGTACTGAAACGGATTCACAACAACAATGACGGTGGTCTTGCGAAACAAAACATAATGACGGAACCGTTGAACATCATGGACTGTTGCCAACGCAAGTTTTTCAATATGAGAATAATTGAGTTCTGGATCGACTAGGTCTCGGCTCAGGTAGTAGATCACATATTCTGAGAACAAATCATCTTCCTGAACTAAGACCATGCCGATGGTTGACTCTGCTACAACTAGGTATAATAAGAAATCTTTGTTATAGGTAGGTGGTCGAAGCAGAAGGGCAGTTGTGAGGGCATGTTTCAATGCTTCGAAAGAGCATTGAGCGGCATTGTCCCAATAAAAAGGAATGTCTTTCTTTAGTAAGAACATAAATTCCTTTGTGATCTTGGCATAATTAGCGATGAAACGCCTTAAAAAATTCACCTTGCCCTGTAGAATCTGAAGTTGAAGGATTGTGCGTGGGGGAGGCAATTGAATTATTGCCTCAAACTTGAGAGGATCGACCATGATCCCTATTGTTGAAACTATGAAACCTAACAAACGTCCTGATGTTACGCAAAAGCTGCACTTGTTTAGATTCAAGCGAATCTGGAAGTAGCGACATCGCTCAAAGATAAGTCGGAGGTGTGTTGAATGATCCGTTCTCTTGTGAGATCAAGATGCTAAATCATCTAAATAGGCCTCGACTATATGCTTGAGATCATGGAAAGAAAAAGGCATGGCCCACTGAAAGGTTGCACCAACATTTTTTAGACCAAAGGGCATCTTACGATATGTGAATGTACCCCATGGACAAATGAATGTCATTTTGTGTTGGTCTTCGGGTTTGATTTGTATTTGGTTATATCCCGAAAAACCGTCCATGAAAGAGAAGGCCTCACAACCTACACATTCATAAATTATCTGGTCAATGAATGGTGTGGGAAAATTATCTTTTGGACAGGCCTTGTTCAAATCACGGAAGTCCATACATACACGAATTGTGCCCTGTTTCTTATTGACCGACACAGGATTTGACACCCATTGGGTCAAATGGATAGGATAGATAAAACCATGTTTTAGAAGTTTCTCAACTTGGACCTTAATGGTTGTTGCTTTCCTAGGATTAACTGGACAAAGCTTCTACCGAACAGGCTTGGCATATGGATAAGTTTTGATTTCATTTGACTATTTTTGGATCAATGCCTGGCATTTCCTCGTAAGACCAGGCAAAAACATCGTGGAATTGTTTAAATAGATCTGTGTAGATTTGAATCTCTCCGAGGGAGCAACCAGCTCCGACGAAAACATTCTCCACGACGCAAGGGGTTCTGGAGATATTGATCGGTATGGTTTCAACGATGGTTTCCATATTACCCTCGGCATAAACCTCATGTGTATCTAAGGGATTAATAGGATAAGACCTATCTCCAGTCATAGTCAAGGTGAATTCTCCAGCTTCAATTATGCTTAACTCTGGGAGGAAGTATGATTTGTGATGGAGATCGTCCCAGGGTTTTTCCAAACTAGTCATTGCTTCAATTACTACTTCGTCGGAGGGCAAGACTAAGTCTAATGAATTGGTGCCAGCGAGAGAACATTGAGCTCAAATAGGCTCTAGAGGCAGATCTAACTCTTGTGCATGAGTTGGATCTGTGTTGACAAAAGCTTGCTGGACTAAAGAGTACGCTACTTCAACTGCGGACAAGGGCATGGACATGCTCGGCTTCCATGTCCCTTCCATCGTGTTCGATGGGGAAGGAAGTATCCACAGATCGTTGAAGTAACTCATGTGAAACGATGAAACTTGGAAAATATCAACCTTATGGTGGTCAAATATGAACTTGACATCACCTTGAGGGGACGGGTAATCGTAGGTACCCATCAAATATGGGCACAAACCAACCCCTACGTTGACTATGCCTGGTTGGGGATTATCCATCATCGGGACCGTGGATACCCCCAATGAAGGGTCAGGTCTGGAGAAAGACAATTGATCAATGGTCACAATCTGGTCCTCGTGTGGAAACAACAAGACCCGGAAAACTGTAGCAACCATTGCTTGCATGGCGTAATTCCAACTCCTTCCTAACAAGAGATTGCAGTCGAGGGATGCGTCGACTACTTCTACCTCGACGCACATGGTCTTCCCTCCTAACTACACGTGGAAAAAGGGAATGATACCATGTGGATGCCAAGTACAAGCGGATCAACATCGGGTTTCACACAAGTTTTGGGTGTGAGATAAGGTATGGTTACATTTGCAGAAATAGTGCTTCATATTACCCCATCAAAAGATCTTCCCACTCCAATATGAGCCTTACACCAACACCAAGGATGTGGGTGAGAATGATTTTGAGATAAGTATTCCCCCTTTCATTGGCTTGCACCTTGTATTTAATGTGGCACTTCTTTGACCATACATTAGTAAAATTTTGAAGTTAAAATAGGTCTCAAAACAAAAAACCGTGCTATCAATATTAATTTTAAAAGAACCAATAGGATTTAAGATGATGAATTCAACCATAAGGGAAAATAGTTTTGGAGGGAAAGATTAAAAAAACTACTTTTTATCACATTATTTGCTTAACTCCTTATGGGTTTACTCAAATTTCAAGTGTATACACTCACTAGATGCATAATTTAATTCCATATCCAAGGAATACCCACTTTTCATATTTGTTTATAGACCCATAGTGAAATAAACTAGAAATACATGAAAAATGTGGTTCTTCATACTTTTGATAGACCCACAGTGAGATAAACTGGAAATACATGAAAAATACATTCTTTTCATGTGTTTCTCATTTATCTCACTATAGTTCTATCAAATGTATGTAGAGTGTGTACTCATTGGATGTGGAATTGAATTTTACATCCAATCAGTGCCTACACTTAAAATTTGAGTAAACCCTTAAGGAGATAAGTTAAAAATACAACAAAAATGTAGTATTTTTTATTTCCCTTTGAATATTGAACTCTTATTTTATTATTTTAACTATTATTTTATTATTTTCCTTAGGAGGACTATTTTAGACCTCAAAATTTCTCTAATGTTTTCCACCTATCTTGGACACCTTAGAGGTGGCCAAGCACTTGGCCCCTACATAACTCAATTATGATTGCATTAAGTAGGTGATATTTGACCAGATCATCGACACCAAGGCACCCACTAGCAAAACATCCAACTCTATCAGGTCGTCAAACTAAGGCAACTCCTTCACAAAGGAAAGTGGCTCACCAGGAATCAGATTCAACAAAAGTTTCATCATTTGATGGAGGAACTTGATGCAATCAGAACCATTTATTCCTAACGGGGGAGGAATTATCCAAGTGGATACTAGTGGCCATCCACCTATTCCACTATTTTAGAATGGTTCCTCATCTTGGAATTTTTACTATAGTTCTTCATGCCCCAAACTTCTAGTGCATTTTTCGAGCATTTCCCTTGTGTTTCTCGCAGTGAACATAGGTCACAAATTTTTTGACTGGTGGCTTACCGAAGACATAGAGAATGGATTAAGATTTATAATGGTATAAGAAACACCCTATCCATGAACATATCCAACACAACCAACAACACTTTCTTGATATTTTGCAAAAATCCAATGCCAAGTACAAGTGGATCAACATTGGGTTTCACACAAGTTTTGGGTGGAAGATAAGGTATGGTTACATTTGCAGAAATAGTGCTTCATATGACCCCATCAAAATATCTTCCCACTCCAATATGAGCCTTACACCAACACCAAGGATGTGGGTGAGAATGCTTTTGAGATAAGTATTCCCCCTTTCATTGGCTTGCACCTTGTATTTAATGTGGCACTGCTTTGATCATACATTAGTAAAATTTTGAAGTTAAAATAGGTCTCAAAACAAAAAAATGTGCTATCAATATTAATTTTAAAAGAACCAATAGGATTCAAGATGATGAATTCAACCATAATGGAAAATAGTTTTGGAGGGAAAGATTAAAAAAAGTATTTTTTGTCACATTGTCTTCTTAAATCCTTCTGGATTTACTCAAATTTCAAGTGTAGACACTCACTGGATGCATAATTAAATTCCATATCCAATGAATACCCAATTTGCATATTTTTTTATAGACCCATAGTGAAATAAACTAGAAATACAAGAAAAATGTGGTTCTTCATACTTTTGATAGACCCACAGTGAGATAAACTGGAAATACATGAAAAATACATTATTTTCATGTGTTTCTCATTTATCTCACTATAGTTGTATCAGATGTATGCAGAGTGTATACTCATTGGATGTGGAATTGAATTTTACATCCAATGAGTGCCTACACTTAAAATTTGAGTAAACCCTTAAGGAGATAAGTTAAAAATACAATAAAAATGTAGTATTTTTTATTTCCCTTTGAAAATTGAACTCTTATTTTATTATTTTAACTATTATTTTATTATTTTCCTTAGGAGGACTATTTTAGACCTCAAAATTTCTCTAATGTTTTCCACCTCTCTTGGACACCTTAGAGGTGGCCAAGCACTTGGCCCATATATAACTCAATTATGATTGCATTAAGTAGGTGATAGTTGACTAGATCATCGACACCAAAGCACCCACTAGCAGAACATCCAACTCTATCAGGTCGTCAAACTAAGGCAATTCCTTCAAAAAGGAAAGTGGCTCACCAGGAATCAGATTCAACAAAAGTTTCATCATTTGATGGAGAAACTTGATGCAATCAGAACCATTTATTCCTATGGGGGGGAGAATTATCCAAGTGGATACTAGTGGCCATCCACCTATTCCATTATTTTAGAATGGTTCCACATCTTGGAAGTTTTACTATAGTTCTTCATGCCCCAAACTTCTAGTGCATTTTTTGAGCATTTCCCTTTTGTTTCTCGCAATGAACACAGGTCCCAAATTTTTTTATTGTTTGGCTTATCGAAGACATAGAGCATTTCTTAAGCTTTATAATGGTATAAGAAACACACTATCCATGAACATATCCAACACAACCAACAACAATTTCTTTATATTTTGCAAAAATCCAATGCCAAGTATAAGTAGATCAACATCAGGTTCCACACAAGTTTTGGGTGGGAGATAAGGTATGGTTACATTTACAAAAATAGTGCTTCATATGACCCCATCAAAATATCATCCCACTCCAATATGAGCCTTACACCAACAACAAGGATGTGGGTGAGAATGCTTTTGAAATGAGTATTCCCCCTTTCATTGGCTTGCACCTTGTATTTAATGTGGCACTGCTTTGACCATACATTAGTAAAATTTTGAAGTTAAAATAAGTCTCAAAACAAAAAAATGTGCTATCAATATTAATTTTAAAAGAACCAATAGGAATAAAGATGATGAATTCAACCATAAGGGAAAATAGTTTTGGAGGGAAAGATTAAAAAAACTACTTTTTATCACATTGTTTGCTTAACTCCTTATGGGTTTACTCAAATTTCAAGTGTAGACACTCACTGGATGCATAATTTAATTCCATATCCAACGAATACCCACTTTGCATATTTTTTTATAGACCCATAGTGAAATAAACTAGAAATACATGAAAATGTGGTTCTTCATACTTTTGATAGACCCACAGTGAGATAAATTGGAAATACATGAAAAATACATTATTTTCATGTGTTTCTCATTTACCTCACTATAGTTCTATCAGATGTATGTAGAGTGTATACTCATTGGATGTGGAATTGAATTTTACATCCAATGAGTGCCTACACTTAAAATTTGAGTAAACCCCAAAGGAGATAAGTTAAAAATACAATAAAAATGTAGTATTTTTTATTTCCCTTTGAAAATTGAACTCTTATTTTATTATTTTAACTATTATTTTATTATTTTCCTTAGGAGGATGATCCGAAAATATCTTTTAATGATTGTGGATGAGTTTTTAATTGCATGTGTTAATTAACCATTTGAGAAGCTTAATGAAAGAATGAGGAAATAAAAGGAATTATGACAGCCATATACATATAGCCAGATCTGAAATGAAGTAATAAACAACAAACCATAACAAGAAAATTGATAACAGAGTTCGACAAAAAATTGCCTACGTTTCCGGGCCTTCGTCTCAGTGGGGGAGGCTTCTTTATTTCTGTTCAAAGCTCAAAAAATACATCGCAACAATGCCATTAGGATACAAGACTGATCTGGTCATGTTCTTCCAGATCTCTAGAACCCAACAGAAGAAACGACATGCAAAACGTATGAACGGAGCTCCCAAAAATGGTCCGCAAGCGTCTACTCCTCAACAGCTTCCCTGCATAAAAATGGCTTTGGCTTGGCTTCCCTTCAGCATAACTCTTCTATGACTGTCCTCCATGGCCTCAAACAAGCTTGGTTTTTATATATCTGAAGTTGGTTATCCATCCCCAACTTCCTCCCAAAATATGGCCTCCAAAAATGCCCAATATCTCCCAAAAATGGATAAAATCCATTAATTACAGGCAAAATTAATTAAAAAATCCATTTTTTATAGTTTAAAAACCCAAATAAATTTAAATATAGGGCGCAACCCCCTTTTGGCACGCTCTTGGTCATATGGGAGGTGACCATGTGGCCATGCCCTCCATCTGCGCGTTAGCCCCCCGCTCTCCCTCTATCTGGACTGGTTCCTGGTCTTGTGGCGCAGGCATAAGACCGGGGCTAACACCCATACCCCGCAGCCTCTGCTCCATTTGGGAAGATAGGCCCTGGTCACGTGGGATCCGCCAATATCCACGAGCCGGGCTCTAACTGCAAGTGCTGGGTATATGGAATGTCAATACAACCGCGGGCTGGGGCTAGGCCCCAGCGCTTTCCACCTCCGACTAGCGCTTTATTTTAATTTAAATAAATAATTTTCCATATGGTTAATAAGAACCAACGATGGAGCGGGTGGTTAGCCCAATCTTTCCAGTCCGTAGCTTGGAGGAGATCAAGGGTTCAACTCCGGTGGAAACCCCATATTTTGTACATACCAACAACCAATAGAGGGGTGCCACGTGGCAGCCCAAGACTGGGCCACGTGGCACCTTCCCATTAGCCGAATATGATGCCACTTGTCAACACAAGATTGAACCCGCTGTCTACCGAGGTGTCTACCCAGTCAGCAACCATACCGCCATATCATCATGCCACTGTACCTGCCATCGTGAGCCTGTGCCACGTGTCACTCTTACAGTGGTGACACGTGTCACCCTCTGACTAGTCCAAATCTCTTGTTGTACGCCTTGTCATATGCCACGTGTCTTCTCCAGGAGATGCCACGTCAGTTGTATGGTTGTATGGCCTGTACAGTCATCCTGCCACGTGGAATGTACGGACTGTACAGTCACCCCCTTTTTTTACCTGTTTGGGTTTTCGATCAGAATGCGATATCTTTCGCATACGACATTCGTTTGAAGAAGTAAATATATGGCTGAAATCGGGAGAACGAGACGGATGCAATGGAATTGGTTTCGTCTAATTCTGAACACTTTAATTTTTTAGCCTTTTTTATCCCTGACAGGCTCCTGGATCCGATTCTGGATCACACCTCCCCACTAAAGGACCTTTTGGTCCCCAAAAGGTTACTGACTAGTCAACAAGCTTGGGATAGGCCACCCCGCTTGTCCTCTGTCTCTGAACTCTGTCCTGTGCACCTGTCTCATCAAGATCAATTGTAACACAATCATGACAACTGATAGTATATTGTTAGCCATTTGAACCCTATTACATCTTACTGAAGCCACTATCATCCATGTAGATAGTTGAGAAGGGAAGACGGCTTTGGCTCCGTAGACTAACTGGAAAGGGGAGAGACCTGTAGCTCTCTTTGTAGTCACTCGATCAGCCCATAGGGCGAATTTCAGCTTCGAGTTCCAAGCCCTTTGGTTGTCTTCCAACATCCTTTTGATGATTCTTATTAAACTTTTGTTGGAGGACTCTGCTAAACCATTTCCCTGTGGATAGTATGGGGTGGAGTGAACCAGCTTAATCCCAGACTGCTCACAGAACCTGGCTAATGGCTCAGACTCGAAAGCGGCTGCATTATCGGTGACAATCTTAGTTGGACAGTCGAACCTTGTGATGAGGTCCTCAAAGAATCCGATGATTACCTTGTGAGAAGCACTCCTGGTGGGAATAGCTTCAATCCACTTGGTAAAGAAATCTGTAGCAGTCAAGATCCACCTGTTCTGCCCACTGGAGGGAGGTTGAATTTCTCCAATGAAATCTAGGCCCCACTGCTGAAAAGGCCCTGAAACCACCACCGGATTTAATGGCAGAGACCTGAGTTGCTACTTTCCTGCAATTTTTTGACATTTGATGCAGGCTCTGACCCTTTTGCAGGCATCCGTAAATACGGTAGGCCAGTAGTACCCATCCCTGAGGATTGTGTGGGTTGTGGGTCTCCAGAAATGGTGCCCTCCACATAGACCGCTATGAAATTCAGCCATGATCATCTCAGCCTCTGGTGGACTAAGGCATTTTAAAAGCACTCCCAGGGGGTATTTCCAATATAATACTTGATCGATTAGGCAGTACCTGACTGCTTTGAGATTTAGAGCTCTTGCTTTGCTTTTTTGCAGGTTGTCTGGAGGTCACAACTCCTGCAAAAAGTATATGACATCCTTATACCAAGGACATTGAGCCAATGGGGGTTCCTTTTGATGATCTATGTCAGACAGTCGATCCTGTTGAATACTCGAGCATTCATTGATGAAACTTATCCCCAAATCTTGGCAATTTGCTTCAGCCAGCAGCTTGGCTAAACCTTGCCCTTTGATCAATTTGGTGGGCCTTATTTCCAGGTCGAACTCCAGGATTTTGGCTATCCATTTTCTCCTTCTCCCGTCTATGTCAGGTTGAATAAGAATATCTTTAACAGCAGCCGAGGGGACGTAGGCGATGTTTTTTTACTATAGGATGTAGGTTCTGAAGGCTTTGAGAGCTTTCACTAGAGCATAAGCTTGCTTCTCCATAGTGTCATACCTGAATTCGACATCCCTCAATGCTCGGCTGAAGTAAGAAATAGGCTGTTCTAACCCACTATTATTTGTCTGTAATAGAACAACAGCTACTGTGTCAGGCGAGGCAAAGGAGAAAATAAGGAAATCCTTTGAATAGTCAGGACTGATAAGCACAGGAGCTTCAGTCAGGGCCTTCTTGATTTGTTCAAAAGAATGTTGTGATTGAGGGGTCCACCTTACTTCATTCTCTTTCTTTAGCATGGCTGATATCAGCTTTACCTCCTCAGCAAAGTTAGGCACAAACCTCCTTAGGAAATTAATTTTACCGAGGAAAGATTGGACCCCCTTCTTAGATATCGGGATTGATAAGGCTTGTATCGCCTCAAATCTGCTGGGATCAATCATGACTCCTTCTGTTGATACTATGTGGCCCAGTAGCTTTCCTTCCTTCATGGAAAACAGAGATTTCTTGGGGTTTAATGAAATGCCAAACTTTCTGCATTTAAGGAAAACTTTCCTTAGATGACAACAATGCTCTTTATCAGATTTTGAAAATACTGTGATGTCATCCAGATAAACGACCACAAATTTATCTCTTTCCCCGTCGAAAGCTATGTCCATGGCACGTTGGAATGTCGCCCCTGCATTCATAAGTCCAAATGGCATCTTGGCATACATGAATGTGCCCCATGGAGTGGTGAATGTTGTCTTTTCCCTGTCTTCAGGCAGGACAGAGACTTGATTGTAGCCAGAGAAACCATCAATCATGGACATCCTGGAAGCTCCTGTCACCCTCTGCAGTATATGTTCCATATTTGGCAAGGGGTAGTTATCTTTTCGCGAGCTTCTGTTCAGGTTTCTAAAGTCTACACAGATTCTGATCTCTCCATTCTTTTTCCTTACTGGCACCAAATTTTCCACCCATTCTGAATATCTCAGTGGAACGATGATCTGAGCTTGAAGCAACTTCTTCACTTCTCTCTCCATGATGGGCAGCAGCATGGGATTGATCTGTCTCAGATTTTGCCTGAATGGCTTTGCCTCCTCCTTTAATGGAATTTTATGCTCGATGACAGAGGTGTCATAGGTTTTGAGGTCTTCGTAGGTCCAGGCAAATACATCAGCAAATTTCCTCAAAAGTCCACTGTATTCGGACCTCTGTTCCTCTGTCAAGCTTTTTGACAATTTGACATACTTGGGCTCACTCTCGGTCCCAATGTTGCACTGAATAGTACCAGCGTCCTCCTCCGAGACCTTTCCCTTTACCAACACATCATTACTATCAAAAAGCCTTTCCAAAGGAACCAGTCCCCTAGGAATATGGTTGTTGGGCAGTTGTACAATGTCACGCCCTGCAATCTTATTCAGAAAATTATCCCCATCGAGCTCTTCCCTTGAGACGGCATCTTGGTCTATATACATTTCTGAAAATTCCTCAACAGACTCCAAGAACCTCTTAACTTCAAGATCGTCCTCAAAGTACACCTTCCAATGCTTAACATTGTCAGGTATGGAGGGCCTGTATTTTACTTCTATATCATATATGAATTTGGGTGGCAGGGGTACTTTGAAATTGCTAGCCGATGCAGCCAAGGAATCTGCCAAGGTGTTCTCCTCTCTTGGGATGAAAGAAATATTAAATGCTGAGAAGAAATTGTCAATAAGGTCCCAAACCTCATTCCTATAACTCCTGAGTCGAGGATGTTTATCCTGATAAGCATTCTTGATCTGCTGAACCACCAACTCTGCATCACCGAATACTGCTACTTCTTGAATTCCCATTTCCCTTGCAGCCCTTAGTCCTAGAACAAGAGCCTCATACTCTGCCACATTATTGGTAGCTTCAAATTCTAATTTATATGACAGAGATATGGTTTCCTGAGCAGGCGTCACAAAAACCACTCCAGCTCTAGCGCCTTCTCAGGAACAGGCTCCATCAAAAAACATTTTCCAGATTGGGGTGATGGAGAGAGGAACTTCAGGGGAAACAGTGGGTTGTTTTCTGAGTTTCATAGGTGGCTCTGGGGCATGCGTGAGCTGCAGTAAGATGGAGCCTAAATCATTGTCCAAGGCGAAAATGGGATGGTTGGTGGGGTTGGATTCGTCACTGATTATATAGGCCAATTGGGCTTCTCTGTATAATCTTCTATGCTCTCCTCCAAACACTGGGATAGTAGCATATGTGAGGTCCATCTGCAAGGTTCCCCCCAGTATTTTTATCCAAGATCTTGATAATAGCATACCGAACTTGGGGGGAACATCGGCTACTACAATATCCATGACCACACTCTTCATGGGTAGTTGAAACAAGGTAACAACCAGGTCCTTAATAACTCCAAGGCACTGACTCTCCTGGAATCAAAAGAATAGAGGTCATGATAGGCTCGGGTGACTTCTAGTCCTAACTCTTCCATGACTGTCTTGGTCATGAGGTTGTGAGAGGCCCCTGAGTCCATCAAGCAGTTGTGCAACACTTTGTCATGTATATTCAAGGAGGTGTAGAAGGGAGGGGATGAGTCATCTATGTCTTCTACCATGGGACCTAGGATGACTGCTGGCTTTTCATCTTCGAGGTTTATGGAGTCTGTAGGAAGGCTTGAGGCTTCAGACTGTAAAAGCTCAGAAAAGTGCTTCTTGAATTCTCCATTTTTAATTAGCTCAGTGAAGGGCACAGGGATTTTGATCTTTTGAATCTCATGTTCAAAATTAAAGGAGGTTGTAGGCTTTAGAATTTATTTTATTTCAGGAGCATGATTATGGACAATGGGAGAGGGGGGTTGAGCTTTCTTACCTCTATGACCGTTTGCTACTTCATTAGCAGGTCTCTCTGCTCTAATGGACTGCTCGGGGCTATCAAGCACTGCTATCTTTTTATCAGACCTCAGGTTGTACCTGCCTCGGCGGCCACTAGCTTTGTCTCCCTTGCTTAGCTCATTTAGATGACTGTCCATGAGAGACTCCTCGTATGCAGATTGGGTGAGATGAGGAAAAGGGGGGGTGTCTCCAAAGCAATGGATCTCAGGATCAAGCTCGCCTGCTTCTCTTTCTTCCCCCTCGGCCATGAAATTGTTTTGAAAAGGGGCCTGAATCTTCTGGTCTTCTCTGTCTCTTCCCTTCTCTCTTTGTATATTTGGGGAAGTAAAATTATTCGGCCTCCTGAATCCTCCTTTATTCTCGACGATCTGAGGGCCTTTATATGCTTGTCTCCCTTCCACCCTCATCTTCTCCATTTTTGCAGACAAATACTTCACCATATTAGTCAATTCTTCGACCTGAGGGTGAGGCACCAATGATCCAGAAGTCGAGGCTTCCGTCCTCCCTTTTCTCCTGTCTACGTCAGCCTTGTTTCTCAGTCTGTCAGCTGCTAATATGTTGGATTCCACTTCTATGGCCGCATCTTGCATTTGGGCTAAGGAAGTGGCTCTTCTTTCCCTCAACAACAGGCAGAAATCAGGGTCAAATGCGCCAGCATAGGAAATTTGGGCGGAGGCTTCTGAGGGCTTTATCTCTACAGGAATCTTATTATACATTTTATTGAATCTTTTGGAGAAGTCAGAGACAGACTCTCCTTCCAATTTATTCAAAGACCCGAACTCTGTCATGTAATACATAAAATCCTTCCTATCTCCCCACTGCCTCAGGAAAGTGCTATCTAGAGCTTCAATCCCAGCAATGGACCCTGGAGCCAATCCTCTAAACCACTTTTGTACCTCACCATCCAGGCTCTGGACGAAAACTCTCATCCAGACATCTTCATTTTCAATATTGAGGTTGTCTGCATAACTGTAGAAATCAGCCAGGTTCTCTTCAGCAGTTATGTCTCCTTCCCCAGTGAAATTGGGCATGTATTTCAAGTAATCCCCAGCAGGAAGAGGATTCACAGAATGGGGTAGGATTAAGGGAGCATATCTATCAGCGACTATGGAATCCATTCTATTCGGAGGGGGATTAGCACCGGCCATAGGAATGTTAGGTGGAGGAGATCTGGGAGGAGAAGGAGTTCGCGAAGGGGCTAGCAGGAGTAAATCTTGGAGTGGGGTGGGAAACAAGAGGTGATTCAAGGAACAGGCTACCGAGCTCCACTCGGCAGGTTCTCCTCCATGTGCAAGATTGGGGAAA
Source organism: Picea engelmannii (assembly GCA_009831015.1). NCBI lineage: Eukaryota > Viridiplantae > Streptophyta > Pinopsida > Pinales > Pinaceae > Picea > Picea engelmannii. The sequence continues at coordinate 166,309 of ML816432.1, forward strand.
TCTTCTGAGGTCGTGGGTCTACGCCAAGGTACAGCTCCAAAGGAGAGGGGAGTGATAAAGTCTTGTCCCTCTGGCCCCGGACCAGGAGAAGAAAACTCAACAGGAACACTCCCAAAATTTAAGAAACGGGAAACTGCAGAAACAGGCCTGTCAAATAACCGAGGAGGAGAAAAAGGAGCTTCAACAGAAGGATATGGTGGATTACCTGGTTCGGTGATGGATGCTCCTTCTTCAGAGGCCTTTCCCTTTCTAAGCACCACCTCTGGATCCGTTTCAGGTGTAGCTAGAGGCAGCTATGGGTGAGACCGCGTATGCCTGCCTCTGAAAGCCACAATTAACAGAGCAGGTTCTCCCCAGTGGAGTCGTCACAATGGAGTCGCCAGGTGAAAATTAGCAATCTGGAAAGGCTTTGATAATCTGATGCACCTTCGAATCCAAAGGCTCAATGTCGTTCTACCCAGGGAAAATCTTCAATTCCGTCCCTGGCAATGGCGCCAGAAATGTTAGCGTCGGAAGTCACTCCTGGATTGCTTGCAGGAGCAGAGCCCGACACCCATCAGTTTAATGTCACGAGTTGTTTATAATGGGTGATCAAATGGAGATAATGGCTCGAGGAGGTATCACTCTAACTCAGAGACTGGGTCTGGTATGTAAAGAACAAAGGAGGTCTGGAATCCTAACTTCATCCAGTGGGTTAATCAAAAGATGAGAAGGGGGAAGACTTAGGAGAAAATGAACAAACAGCTCTGGGCATCAGGCTTGCAACGGTTTGTAGGGGAAAAACTCTGGACGCAGGATCCTCCTGGTTCAAGGCTTCAAGGAACTGAAAGAAGACTTGACTGGATCCTCCAATTCCAAGTCATTCAGCGTTAAGGAAATCACAGGGACTGATTAGAGGCTCTGTAACTATTACAGTGATCCATTACAACATCATCCTATAATAGCTACAGCTCGACTGGATCCTCCAATTCCAAGCTGCTCTGACACAGTGTAAACAAAGACATGAAAGAAATTGGCATTCATAAGGCAAGAAGTCTCAAAAGTTCCTACATAACCAGAATAACAGTGCTTCATTAAAACTTTACAACCGGGAGCTCTGCTCAACCATCGATCCCTTCAAAAAATGGCAGAAATGCCTACATATACTTGGAACAAAAACACTGGAAGCTAAATCGAGACATCGCATTGAAGACATTACGTCTTCACATTTACTGCGCATGCAGTCTCTGGACGTTCGTGGACTTTAGTCAGACGCAATCGTGTTCCCAAGGGCCTGAGAATGAAAATAGCAGCTTACAGTCATCTCTGGATTTTCCATTTATGGTGGAAACGATGTCCAACCACCATCAACTGCTACAATAACGGCTTCATTGGGATCGGAAAGGCCCAGGTTGATTCTGCACCTACAGGACATGGAGGCCTTCTCATTCTTCCATTTGGACCTATTTGGAGAATTCATGGCAAGACTAATGGGTAGACGTGGAGGACGTTATGATAACTGGAGGACCGGACATGAAGTGGTGAATGGACGGTGATCGGGCAGGGGAAAAACGAGATGGTGAATACAAGTGGCAGAATCCATGGGTTTTGAAGTGTACGAGCCAGGTGGAGGAACACAGGGGCCGAAAAAACTGTGGTTGGCATGACACGGGGAGAAGACGTGGCAGCAAGGGACAGATGGCGAATGTATGCGATGAGGCTTTAGGTTTTTCAAGAATTCAGGATTCGCGAGTTTGAAATGCGCGAACTCCTCGCCTCCGGGATCCCCGATATCCCGATGTGCGATGAGCTCCTCCTCCTATGGGTTAGCCCTCCCGGCTATTCTATGGCCCATACAACCACCTCTTTATGACTAGATCTCAGTCTGTGTTGGGGCTTCGGCACTTTCGATGTCTTGATGCACAAGTCCTCGAGACTCGCGACAGCCTTCCACCTGTATTCCATTTGCTCTTGCGGTCCCACACGCTAATCTAGCGATTGCCAAGACATCGCTTCTCGCGACCTCGCAACTCTACGCGCAAATATTTTCCGCTCAAACTCACGAACATCCGAGTTTGCGATGTGTCGATGCCACTTGGTGCTGTCTTCCTACACAGATTGTCCTTCTGACACCTGTCCTCCACTACGATCCGTAGCTCCGTCGGGAAATCGCGTATCGGGATATCGCGATTCCCGCTGTCATGTGCATGGGAATTTCAGTTCCCCAATCCCCGACTCTGCGGGATCTCTCGCCACGTGCCTCAGCTGACGGACGGCTTTGATCCAGTCAAGAAATCGCGCATCGCGATTCATTCATGTAAGAGTTTCCTTCTTCCAGAAAATCCGATCCTCCGATGAACTGAAATCCCGACTCTCCTCCTGATGACTGACGCGTGTCCTACCAAGGTCAACGACTAGGATCCCATCGGTATTTTGAGACTTGAAAGGTCTCGGCTCTCTTACCCTTTGAAAACCCGATACCACAATTGTTACTAACACACTGCTTTGTTATGTGCATTTGATGATGATTTCTTATCCATTTAAGTGTGTAAGGCTTATGATGAACTTGTGTTTTTAACCCCAATTGCTTAACCAATTCTTCTGAGATTAGATTAGATTGATATCCACTGTCGATTAATGTGTCTATCTTAGTGTGTCACATGATTACCCTTATATGAAACAATTTGCTTCTACAATCAATGCCTTCACCAATTTTACCTGTCATACCAACCAATGAGATCTTTGATTCATCACCTGAATCTGATCCCAAGTCTGTGGGTCTTGTTGTCGTTGCCACTGTTTGCATTCCCTTCTTTTCCTTGAACCACTTTGGCCTCTTCTCGGGATGTAACTGCCAACATCTGTCCTCATCATGTCCCTCTTTCTTGCAATGCTTGCAAGAGGGCTTTCCTTCCTTCCTCGTCACTGCATTTGAATTCTTTCCATGCCTTTTCCTCTTGTCCTCTTTTCTTGAAGACGATGATTCCCCTGACACACCTATTTTTCCTACTTCAATATACGTATCTTGAACAGAGACCTCATCAAGGTTAGTGGGTCCAAACATAAAAACAGTGTTTCTAATATGCACAGGTAAACCTCCTATATACTTCATAAGAGTTTCTTGTGTTTGTAAAGGGATATCTAACATCAATGCCATTTTTCGAAATCCATCGGTGTATTCTTACACTGTTTGTCCTTTTCTTAGTTTTAAAGATTGCCATTCAATTAATGCTTTTTCTTTATAACCCAAAGGATAGAATTGTTTCCTAAGTGTAGAAATGAAGCTCTTCCATGATGAAAATACATTACCCACTTGTTGCGTTCCATTTTGCAACTTGCTTTTCCACCAGATGAGAGTTGTACTTGCAAGTCTCAAAAATGCGAACTTGATTTGTGTGGCCTCATCCTTGATCTGTTGCACAGTGCAGTAAACCTCCATCTGCCTGATCCAATTGTCAAGTTTCTCTGCATTTACTTCACCATAATATATGGGCAACTCAAATTTAACATCAAGTTTTAACAATGGCATTTCATTCTTATGCTTATGAACATGTTTATTTCCATTAGATTTAGAACTTGAACTTGAAGAAGGAGGTGATGATGGAGGTGAAGAAGGAATCTGAGGATGATCCTCTTCCTCTTCACTTTTGTCCTTTGAAGATTCACCCAAAACTGGTCTCTTTCGTTCCAAGTAATCCTCGTACAAAACTTTCACCATCTTCGACATGGCAAGCAAAGTTTTCCGGAACTCTTTCTCATCCTGAGAAAGCCCTTCTTCCGATACCATCTTCTCGTTGTGAGAAGCTCTCTTTCTCAATCCAATTAATGGATTCTCTGCAACAAGATCGCCTTCACCAGGTTGTAGCTTTTCCATGGTTAACATGAAAAACTCAAATCCAAACATCAACTAGCTCTGATACCACTTGATCCGAAAAGATCTTTTAATGACTCTGGTTGAGTTTTTAATTGCATGTGTTAATTAACCATTTGAGAAGATTAATGAAAGAATGAGGAAATAAGAGGAATTATGACATCCATATACATATATGCAGATCTGAAATGAAGTAATAAACAGCAAACCATAACAAGAGAATTGATAATGGAGTTCGGCACAAAATTGCCTATGTCTCCGGGCCTTCGTCTTAGTGGGGGAGGCTTCTTTATTTCTGTTCAAAGCTCAAAAAATACATCGCAGCAATGCCATTAGGCTACAAGACTGATTTGGTCATGTTCTTCCAGATCTCTAGAACCCAATAGAATAAACGGCATGCAAAACGGATGAACGGAGCTCCCAGAAATGGCCAGCAAGTGTCTGCTCCTCAACAACTTCTCTACATAAAAATGGCTTTGGCATGGCTTCCCTTCAGCATAAATCTGATATCAATGTCCTCCATGGCCTCAAACAGGCCTGGTTTTTATATATCTGAAGTTGGTTATCCATCCCCAACTTCCTCCCAAAATCTGGCCTCCAAAAATGCCCAATATCTCCCAAAAATGGATAAAATCCATTAATTACAGGAAAAATTAATTAAAAAATCCATTTGTTATAGCTTAAAAACCCAAATAAATTTAAATATAGAGCGCAGCCCCCTTTTGGCGTGCTCTTGGTCATATGGGAGGCGACCATGTGGCCAGGCCCTCCATCTGCGCGTTAGCCCCCCGCTCTCCCTCTATCTGGACTGGTTCCTGGTCCTGTGGCGCGGGCATAAGACCAGGGCTAACACCCATACCCCATGCCCTCTGCTCTATTTGGGAAGACAGGCCCTGGTCACATGGGATCCACCAAGATCCACGGGCCGAGCTCTAATTGCAAGTGTTGGGTATATGGAATGTCAATACAACCGCGGGTTGGGGCTAGGCCCCAGCCCTTTCCGCCTCCGACTAGTGCTTTATTTTAATTTAAATAAATAATTTTCCATATGGTTAATAAGAACCAAGGCTGGAGCGGGTGGTTAGCCCATTTCTACCAGTCCGTAGCTTGGAGGAGGTCGGGGTTTCGACTCCGGTGGAGACTCCATATTTTATACATACCAACAACCAATAGAGGGGTGCCACGTGGTAGCCCAAGACTGGGCCACGTGGCACCTTCCCATTAGCCGAATATGATGCCACTTGTCAACACAAGATTGGACCGCCTGTCTACTAAGGCGTCTGCCCAGTCAGCAACCGTATCGCCATATCAACATGCCACTGTACCTTCCATCGTGAGCATGTGCCACGTGTCACCCTTATAGTGGTGACACGTGTCACCCTCTGACTGGTCAAAATCTCTTGTTGTATGCCCTGTCATCTGCCACGTGTCTTATCCAGGAGATGCCACGTCAGTTGTACGGTTGTATGGCCTGTACAGTCAGCCTGCCACATGGACTATACGGACTGTACAGTCACCCCCTTTTTTTTACCTGTTTGGGTTTTCGATCAGAATGCGATATCTTTCGCATATGGCGTTCGTTTGCGAAGTAAATATATGGTCGGAATAGGGAGAACGAGATGGACGCAATGGAATCGGTTTCATCTGATTCTGAGCACTTTCATTTTTGAGCCTTTTTGAGCCCTGATAGGCTCCTGGATCCGATTTTGGATCAGAGGACTATTTTAGACCTCAAAATTTCTCTAATGTTTTCCACCTCTCTTGGACACCTTAGAGGTAGCCATGCACTTGGCCCCTACATAACTCAATTATGATTGCATTAAGTAGGTGATAGTTGACCAGATCATCGACACCAAGGCACCCACTAGCAGAACATCCAACTCTATCAGGTCGTCAAACTAAGGCAACTCCTTCACAAAGGAAAGTGGCTCACCGGGAATCAAATTCAACAAAAGTTTCATCATTTGATGGAGGAACTTGATGCAATCAGAACCATTTATTCCTAAGGGGGGACAAATTATCCAAGTGGATACTAGTGGCAATCCACCTATTCCACTATTTTAGAATGGTTCCACATCTTAAAAGTTTTATTATAGTTCTTCATGCCCCAAACTTCTAGTGCATTTTTCGAGCATTCCCCTTGTGTTTCTCGCAATGAACAAAAGTCACAATTTTTTTTATTGTGTGGCTTACTGAAGACATAGAACATGGCTTAAGCTTTATAATGGTATACGAAACATCCTATCCATGAACATATCCAAGACAACCAACACCAATTTCTTGATATTTTGCAAAAATCCAATGCCAAGTACAAGTGGATCAACATCGAGTTTCACACAAGTTTTGGGTGGGAGATAAGGTATGGTTACATTTCCAGAAAAAGTGCTTCATATGACCCCATCAAAAGATCTTCCCACTCCAATATGAGCCTTACACCAATATCAAGGATGTGGGTGAGAATGCTTTTGAGATAAGTATTCCCCCTTTCATTGGCTTGCACCTTGTATTTAATGTGGCACTGCTTTGACCGTACATTAGTAAAATTTTGAAGTTAAAATAGGTCTCAAAACAAAAAAATGTGCTATCAATATTAATTTTAAAAGAACCAATAAGATTCAAGATGATGAATTCAACCATAAGGGAAAATAGTATTGGAGGGAAAGATTTAAAAAACTACTTTTTATCACATTGTTTGCTTAACTCCTTATGGGTTTACTCAAATTTCAAGTGTAGACACCCACTGCATGCATAATTTAATTCCATATCCAACGAATACCCACTTTGCATATTTGTTTATAGACCCATAGTGAAATAAACTATAAATACATGAAAAATGTGGTTCTTCATACTTTTGATAGACCCACAGTGAGATAAACCGGAAATACATGCAAAATACATTATTTTCATCTGTTTCTCATTTATTTCACTATAGTTCTATCAAATGTATGTAGAGTGTATACTTATTGGATGTGGAATTGAATTTTACATCCAATGAGTGCCTACACTTAAAATTTGAGTAAACCCTTAAGGAGATAAGTTAAAAATACAACAAAAATGTAGTATTTTTTATTTCCCTTTGAAAATTGAACTCTTATATTATTATTTTCCTTAGGAAGACTATTTTAGACCTCAAAATTTCTCTAATGTTTTCCACCTCTCTTGGACACCTTAGAGGTGGCCAAGCACTTGGCCCCTACATAACTCAATTATGATTGCATTAAGCATGTGATAGTTGACCAGATCATCGACACCAACGCACCCACTAGCAGAACATCCAACTCTATCAGGTCATCAAAATAAGGCAACTCCTTCACAAAGGAAAGTGGCTCACTAGGAATCAGATTCAACAAAAGTTTCATCATTTGATGGACGAACTTGATGCAATCATAACCATTTATTCCTAAAGGGGGATGAATTATCCAAGTGGATACTAGTGGCCATCCACCTATTCCACTATTTTAGAATGGTTCCACATCTTGGAAGTTTTACTATAGTTCTTCATGCCCCAAACTTCTAGTGCATTTTTCAAGCATTTCCCTTGTGTTTCTTGCAATGAACACATGTCACAAATTTTTGATTGTGTGGCTTACCGAAGACATAGAGCATGTCTTAATCTTTATAATGGTATAAGAAACACCCTATCCATGAACATATCCAACACAACCAACAACAATTTCTTGATATTTTGCAAAAATCCAATGCCAAGTACAAGTGGATAAACATCGGGTTTCACACAAGTTTTGGGTGGGAGATAAGGTATGGTTACATTTGCAGAAATAGTGCTTCATATGACCCCATCAAAAGATCTTCCCACTCCAATATGAGCCTTACACCAACACCAAGGATGTGGGTGAGAATGTTTTTGAGATAAGTATTCCCCCTTTCATTTTCTTGCACCTTGTATTTAATGTAGCACTGCTTTGACCATACATTAGTAAAATTTTGAAGTTAAAATAGGTCTCAAAACAAAAAAAATGTGCTATCAATATTAATTTTAAAAGAACCAATAGGATTCAAGATGATGAATTCAACCATAAGGGAAAATAGTTTTGGAGGGAAAGATTAAAAAAACTACTTTTTATCACATTGTCTGCTTAACTCCTTATGGGTTTACTCAAATTTCAAGTGTAGACACACACTGGATGCATAATTTAATTCCATATCCAATGAATACCCACTTTGCATATTTTTTTATAGACCCATAGTGAAATAAACTAGAAATACATGAAAAATGTGGTTCTTCATACTTTTGATAGACCCACAGTGAAATAAATTGGAAATACATGAAAAATACATTATTTTCATGTGTTTCTCATTTATCTGACTATAGTTCTATCAGATGTATGCTGAGTGTATACTCATTGGATGTGGAATTGAATTTTACATCCTATGAGTGCCTACACTTAAAATTTGAGTAAACCCTTAAGGAGATAAGTTAAAAATACAATAAAAATGTAGTATTTTTTATTTCCCTTTGAAAATTGAACTCTTATTTTATTATTTTAACTATTATTTTATTATTTTCCTTAGGAGGACTATTTTAGAACTCAAAATTTCTCTAATGTTTTCCACCTCTATTGGACACCTTAGAGGTGGCCAAGCACTTGGCCCCTATATAACTCAGTTATGATTGCATTAAGTAGGTGATAGTTGACCAGATCATCGACACCAAGGCACCCACTAGAAGAACATCCAACTCTATCAGGTCGTCAAACTAAGGCAACTCCTTCACAAAGGAAAGTGACTCACCAGGAATCAAATTCAACAAAAGTTTCATCATTTGACGGAGGAACCTGATGAAATCAGAACCATTTATTCCTAAGGGGGAACGAATTATCCAAGTGGATACTAGTGGCCATCCACCTATTCCACTATTTTAGAATGCTTCCACATCTTGGAAGAGTTACTATAGTTCTTCATGCCCCAAACTTCTAGTGCATTTTTCGAGCATTTCCCTTGTGTTTCTCGCAATGAACACAGGTCACAAAGTTTTTGATTGTATGGCTTACCGAAGACATAGAGCATGGCTTAATATTTATAATGGTATAAGAAACACCCTATCCATGAACATATCCAACACAACCAACAATAATTTCTTGATATTTTGCAAAAATCCAATGCCAAGTACAAGTGGATCAACATCGGGTTTCACACAAGTTTTGGGTGGGAGATAAGGTATGGTTACATTTGCAGAAATAGTCTTCATATGACCCTATCAAAATATATTCCCACTCCAATATGAGCCTTACATCAACACCAAGGATGTGGGTGAGAATGCTTTTGAGATAAGTATTCCCCCTTTCATTGGCTTGCACCTTGTATTTAATGTGGCACTGTTTTGACCATACATTAGTAAAATTTTGAAGTTAAAATAGGTCTCTAAACAAAAAAAATGTGCTATCAATATTAATTTTAAAAGAGCCAATAGGATTCAAGATGATGAATTCAACCATAAGGGAAAACAGTTTTGGAGGGAAAGATTAAAAAAACTACTTTTTATCACATTGTTTGCTTAACTCCTTATGGGTTTACTCAAATTTCAAGTGTAAACACTCACTGGATGCATAATTTAATTCCATATCTAATGAATACCCACTTTGCATATTTTTTTATAGACCCATAGTGAAATAAACTAAAAATACATGAAAAATGTGGTTCTTCATACTTTTGATAGACCCACAATGAGATAGATTGGAAATACATGAAAAATACATTATTTTCATGTGTTTCTCATTTATCTGACTATAGTTCTATCAGATGTATGTAGAGTGTATACTCATTGGATGTGGAATTGAATTTTACATCCAATGAGTGCCTACACTTAAAATTTGAGTAAACCCTTAAGGAGATAAGTTAAAAATACAACAAAAATGTAGTATTTTTTATTTCCCTTTGAAAATTGAACTCTTATTTTATTATTTTAACTATTATTTTATTATTTTCCTTAGGAGGACTATTTTAGACCTCAAAATTTCTCTAATGTTTTCCACCTCTCTTTGACACCTTAGAGGTGGCCAGGCACTTGGCCCCTACATAACTCAATTATGATTGCATTAAGCAGGTGATAGTTGACCAGATCATCGACACGAAGGCACCCACTAGTAGAACATCCAACTCTATCAGGTCGTCAAACTAAGGCAACTCCTTCACAAAGGAAAGTGACTCACCGGGAATCAGATTCAACAAAAGTTTCATCATTTGATGGAGGAACTTGATGCAATTAGAACCATTTATTCCTAAGGGGGGATGAATTATCCAAGTGGATACTAGTGGCCATCTACCTATTCCACTATTTTAGAATGGGTCCAAATCTTGGAAGTTTTACTATAGTTCTTCATGCCCCAAACTTCTAGTGCATTTTTCGAGCATTTCCCTTATGTTTCTCGCAATGAACACAGATCACAATTTTTTTTATTGTGTGGCGTACTAAAGACATAGAGCATGGATTAATATTTATAATGGTATAAGAAACGCCCTAAACAAATTTTGTATGCAAACGTTGTGCCATTGGGAGGTTGATGTATCAACCAACGTCCTTGGGGCCTGCATTCCCTTTTCCACATCATTTCTTAGGGTTAGGGCTTTGGATATTAATGGTTTTCTCATCTTAGGCATTTTTCTTTATGTTAAAAAGGAAGTTTTGGCCTCTTGTAATGGTTTATTGCAAATGAGTGTAGTCGACACATCTCTCTTTAGAGATAAGCTACCACCATTCTAGCTAGTTTGTATTGAAGTTTGCATTCTTCAATCTATTCCTATTTCATCCATTAATAGAATTTGGGTTTCAATACATTATTATTCTCTTTTCAATATCTCTATGTGTTCCATTTATAATTCTACCTTCATTTTGTTCTCTATACAATCCAGATCAATAAACTTGTATAACCTTAATCTAGCTATAGATGAGAATCATAGGTTGTCTAAAACTTGCCAACTATATTGAGACGTTGAGAAAAGCATTCCCTTGATAATTGATCTTCTAACTCTATAAAACAAATTATGAAAGGCTATGGTCATACCATGCCCAAATTATTGTGGAATGTGGAGTAAAAGGGTATAGAAATAAACCTATGAAAGACTAATTGTAAAGGCCTAAGCAAAATGAAAAAAAAAAAAAAGCAAAGATCATAACACTTAAAAGAGAGGTTAAGATTACTAACTTTTTTGTAATTATGATTCCACAAATTGGATAGACACTAACAAATTTTATGGGTCGATAGGTTTATTAATCTCATGTCCTCTTTTTTCTTCATGGAGGAGGATTGAGAGAAGCCCCTTTCCTGAGGAAGGAACTTAGAGAGTACATTAATATGCCTAATATGGAAATACCTAAACATAGTACCCACAACAAATATGCAAAGAAATATATTACCAAAGTTCACACACACACACAAGAAAACTCAATTGGAAGCTAGTTTAGTGGAATCATAAATTAATAAAAAGAAAACTTAGTTATATGGTTAATATGGTCAACTTGATTACATGATTGAAAATAAACTCTAAATACTTAAATAATGAGTCTTGTTAGGAAAAATACTTGTTAAGGTTTTGCAAATAGGGTAATCCTAATGATGATCAATATTATGAAAGTTGAAATAAGGGGAAGTTTTAGTCATTTGGTGGTGCCTACAAACAATAGTTAAGGTCTTTATATATGTAATTATCCATCCTTTAGTTATCCTCCTTCCTTCCTTCCAAAACGTTACACAACCATGAATCTTAGGGGAGTACCACCAACCCCCAAGTACAATAGGGATATTGATTGATTACGGAACTGCCACCACTCACTAAGGTTGGTACTGTTGGGAGAGCCACAATCCCTCCTTCCTATATTCAAAATCATTCAATATTTAACGTAGACATTCATTCTTGTATCCTTTGTTTTATAAGGAACAATAATTTAGCTCACCTTCCCATTTTAATCCCCACATTTACACTTTATGAAACATAATGATTATATTTGTCAAAAGTGATCCATATCGCTTTGCTAAACCTTAGCCACCTCCCACTCTTGCTCCTTGCTTCAGCCCCATGTCTTCCTCCCCTTGAGGGGATGTCAGATCCCCTCCTCCCCCATCCTTCAACATTGTTTCTTTTGCCTCATTGATTGCAACTCTTCCCAAACCTCCCAAGCACGTACCAACCAAATTCGTTAAGAGGTTCAAAGAAATATCGATTGTCCATGAGAAAGAGAGCTCTAGGTCCCTCGCTCTGAATTTTTTTTGAGTATTGACTTGTTGGACAATTTACAAGCATCGGGCCCTCATTGTGCATATGGCCATCTAGGTGGAGAAAAACTGGAAGCCCCATTTGAAAGGTAATCTCTCCCACTCCTTATGTGGTAGAGAATTTTTTCACTTTTTCGTTTGAAGAAAAAGCAGACTGGCATCTAATCTTCAGAAGTGGTCCATACTTCATGGGTTCTCAAGGTATGTACCTAAACCATTGGACACAAAAATTATGCCCATAAAATGACATCCCCTCTGTAGTCCCAGTCTGTGCTTTCCTTCCTTTTCTCCCCCTTCATTGTTGGAATGATAAAATCATCCGCAATATTGGAAACACACTAGGAAAATGTATTTATAGAGGAAAGACAAAGGATGGATTGCAAGCATGTGCCCGCATCTATGTGGAGGTGGATATTGAGAAAGACCTTCTAGAAGCTATCAATCTCACTATGGACAACTGGTCATATCTTTAGCTAGTCGATTAAGAACATGTCCCTTTCAAATGAAAAATGTGCCTTAAGTATGGACATTTCACCAAGAATTTTCCAAATCCTCATCTGAGCAACCCAATGCAAAAGGATAAAATCGGTGGAAGCATCCTAAAAAGAAGAAGCAATCGTCGAAACATGGGGCCAACCCAGATAAAGCTTCAACCTCAGAAAGAGCTCCCTATAATCCAAGTCCCCATCATGGTCTTGCTTCATCCTCCCACAAGCAAGACTAGGAATCCTCTAAAATCAATATGAAGTCCTCTCTGATCAAGAAGAAGACCCTGTGGAATTCCCCCCCTTTGTCTTTCAGATCCCCTCAAAAGGAGATTACCCCAAAATCCCCAAAAAATCCCTAATTAGACCCTGAAGAAGGTGAAATTGTTGAAAGTTCGGAGGAAGAGACAAAGCAAGACTATTCATAAAATCCCTCAATTAAAAAGGTAGGGAGAAAATCAAATTCCCAAATATGTGAAGCAACTGCAAAGAAAGACATAATGTTGGGAAAACAAGGAACCCTAGATGGACATACTCGGAAGAAACCCAGGAACAAAAGAAATCAAGGTGGATCCAAACCCCCCAAGGGGGGAATCTCCAAATCATCTAAATGATGAAAGAAATCTCCTAGAATTTTAGAGGACTCAAGAGCATGCATAAGTTCTCGCTCATTCGAGATCTGGTAAAATCTGAAACCCTGCATGTTCTTCTACTCTAGGAGACAAAAATGAAGGATTCTGACATCCTTCAGGAAATAAATTATATCTAGTGCTCATACAAAAGCTTGGAAGTCAGCTCAAGGGGTGTCAGAGGTGGAATATGCACTCTCTAGGACCCTCATATCATAGATCCGGAAAGTTGGCAAAGCACAATTGACTGGCTACGAACCACCCTCACTCACCTACCCTCTAGTAAGTATTTTATTATTTTTAATATTTACATGTCATCTCTCTATCACGAAAAAATAACCTGCTAGAATTCACTTCTCACCATGCATGGTAGAAACACACATCCCAATCTCATATTTGCGAGATATTTCAATACAACCCTGCACTCAAAAGAAAAGAAAGGGGGTAATTTAGTCTAATATCCTTTTCGGGAATCCATAGAGCACCTCATATCCTTTTTTGATCTCATAGACATCAACCATGTTAAAGGATGCTTTACTTGTTCCAACAAAAGGCCAAACCCAGGCTACATCCCTACCCGAATGGATTGATTTCTCCTTAGTAGCTCCCTGCTGGAAGATTCCCTCTTCCACATCCTTCCCTAGTCTGGGTCCGATCATTTCACCACCTCCCTGTCCCTTTCAAACCCTGAAAACCTTGGCCCCATTCCCTTTCATTTTAACCTCCTATGGCTCCAAGGTCCTTCTTTTTTTGACATTGTCTCCTCCTCGTGGAATGTATGGATTCAAAGTTCCTCAACCTTCATCTGGGAATAAAAACTAAAAAAAACAAATTCCTCCCTCAAAGAATAGGCAAAAATTAGAGAGAGGGCGGCCAAAGAATCTCTCAAAAATCTAACAGAAAAAATGGATGAAGCAAGGAATAAAATAGAATCTAAGGAAGTGATAGAGGCCCTCCTAACTGAGGAACAAAACATCTCCATCGAGTATCAAAATTCCCTTTATGTGGAAGAAGATAAATTTAGACTCAAATCCATAAGTCTATGGCTTCAATTTGAAGGAAAAAACACAAAATTATTCCATAGACAAGCCAAAGATAGGCTATGGAAAAATAAAATAAAAGAGATAACAAGAGAAGATGGAACAAATATATTGGATTATGACCAGGTTAAAGCAGAATAAAAAAGCCACCTCGAAAGGTTACTCACTAAGGAGGGAGAGATGGACCTCAATACCCAAGATAGACTTCTCGATAATATTTCATCTATGATCATCCTTGAAGACAGTGACGTGTTAAACCAGCCTGTAACTGAGAAGGAACTTTATGAGTCCCTTCGCCAAATGCACCCAGATAAAGATTTGGGCCCTAACGGATTTTCTTAATACTTTTATCAAAAATGTCGGCACATCTTTAAACATGATCTTCTCAAAATGGTCTACTATGTCACAAAATTAGCTAGAATAGGAGGCAACACCTCTGCAATGTGTCCTACAAAATCGTCTCCAATATTTTAGCCAATAGAACCAAACCTTTTCTCCCAAAGATAATTTCACCAAATCAAGGGGGCTTTGTTGAAAAAAGATAGATGATAGACAATATCATACTAGTTCAGGAAGCAATCCACTGAAGCAGGGAGTGAGAGGATAAATGAATGATAATCAAAATTGATATGGCTAACGCCTTCGACAGAGTTAGACGTAACTTCCTTCTAGCAGTTCTAAATAGATTTGGATTTGAAGCCGAAACCCTCTCATGGATCTCATCCTGCATCAACGACCACTAGATTGCGCCCTTGATCAATGGAAAACCAAACCAATTTTCTAGAAGCTCCTTTGGGTTGAGGCGAGGCTTCCCCCTCTCTCCCCTTCTCTACATATTGATGGTTGAAGCTCTTGGAAGACAACTGTAAAAATAAATACTTCTCAAATCAATCCCAATAATTAAGATAACTCCAAGTATTAAAAGGATAAACCACTCTCAATTTGTTGACGATACTCTCTTGATAGAAGGAGCCTCCACAATTATTGCTCAGAGGTTCAAAGTTGTTTTGGACAACTTCCTGCAAGTCTCAGGAGGCCTAATCAACAACCTAAAAAGTCAATTCTATGCATGGAACACCTCCTACAGAGTAGCCTCTATCGTTTCCCAAACCCTACAATTCCCTTTGATAGAGAAATGACAGACTTTCAAATACTTGGGAATCCCCATTTGTATTAAATATCTTCCCAACGCATCCTGGTCTCAAATATTGGATAAAACCAAATCCAAATTCACTCAGTGGGTTTCCATCTAGCTTAATACAGTTAGTAGAGTGATCCTTCTAAAATCTTTCCTCTCAACCATTCCAATCTTCCAATTCTCATCCCTCCTCACCCCAGTCTCTACCAAATTATCCATTGCACAACAATTGAGACACTTTCTATGGGAAGGAGGAAAGACAGACAACAAAAGACTTCAGTTAGTCAGTTGGAACATTTTCAAAGTGCGCAAATCCCATGGAGGACTTGACATCAGAGATTCAACGCCGTGTAATCTGGCCCTTGGTTCCAAAATCCTATGGAGACTAGTATCTGGAAAAATGGAATGGTAGAAAAAAGTCCTCCATAAATATTTGGGAGGTGACAGAATCAAATGCTTGAACACTCCCCTGCATGTTGGGGATGGCTCTCTGATTTGGAGACTCTTAAAATCCTCCCTCCCTCTCTTCCAAAGTCGAATAAATTGGATTCCATGCAATGGAGAAAAAATCTCAATCTGGGTGGACAATATTTTTGGAAACCCCCTCTTTGGAAAGAGCCCATCTTCTCCTTCTCTTCTCCTGGTTTCAATCTCATGGCATCACAACCATATATGACATCTTAAAGTGGAACAAAGAATTTCGTCGTTGTTTAGGGTGGAACTTCAATGTTCTTCCAGCTAATATTTAGGCTTCAATTCAACTGCCAATCAATCACTTAAAAGGATGAACCACTTTGCACAAGAACTTTAAAGACTCTAGGGGTTGGGGTAATGGTATGTATACAATCAAGTAGGAATATGCTTCCCTTCTGTCCCAAGTAGCCCTACCTCCCAAAGTGACTTTATGGAAAAGCGTTTGGAACATATATAGTCCTCCAAAAATAAATTTCTTTTGTTGGTTATTGGCTCATGATAATCTCCTAACCAGAGAAAATCTACTCAACAAAGGTTTCAATGGCCCATTTACGTGCGCCCTTTTTTGTGGTTTTGATGAATCTCATCACCTCTTTTTGGAATGTCCCTTTTCTAGAAAATCTTGGGTATCAACACTATAGGGATTGTTCCCAAAAATCATATGGCCGACAAGTCCTTAGCAAACTCTTCAACAGGTGGCAAGTGTCCTATAGAGTATCTCTCTCAAACACACCCCTTCTAAAATCATCCTTCATGTCCCTCCAAAAATTCCTATGCTGGAAGATCTGGTTAGCATGAAACAAACCCACCTTCTCTGATTAAAAAACCCCTCCTGAATTGGTGGCATCAAAGGCCCTCAGTCTCTTTGCTAACACTTCAAATCAAATTTTAAAAAGACACTCCTCCTTCAATTTCGGGATCCTAAGGAATCCTCTTGGTTGCAGTCCATCCTCCTCTCCAGAATCATTTCAAACAAAATTTCCAGCAATCCTCCCCCTTTCAGACCAATCTGGTAGCTTCAACTTTCAGAATAGGAATTCAACCATTGGAAAAAATCTCAAACTGGTGACATTATTAGCTTCATTGGAGCCTCAAAAGGAAACCCCGGGGTGGCAGGAGATGGTGGGGTTATATTTTTCCTAGGAGGAAATGAGAAGCTTTCTTACTCCTAAAATATATGGCACTCTACCAACAATCAGTTCGAGGCCTATGTTCTTCTCCAGGGACATCAATTAGCCAATGCTCGAGGAATTCAATCCATAATTATAGTTGGCGACTCCAAATCAACCATCAACTATGGCAGGATGAGAACACTTCATGTTAATGACCTCCTCAAAGAAATCTCCCAGCGCATCCATTTAGAGACTCAGTCTTTTTTAAGTATTGATCCTCTCCATGTCCTCGGGCTCAACAACAAGGACGTGGACTAGCAAGAAAACCTAACCATTACAGAAAGTTTTGGAACACTCATTATCGATGGACGAGTCTCATATCACCACATCCCATGAATTTGATATTATTTTATTTGTCTTTATTTTTCCTTAGGGGTGGGCCCCTCAAGCCCCCACCCCCTCTTGAATTCCCTTCATGTCCACCCACATGTCCCCCTCGAATTCTTGTCCCACTCACACCCATGTTTTGTCATTCTCCATGGCACGTGGTGCCCCCTTCTCTTCTCCCTGCACATGCCTCAGACTCATCTCCCCTCCTAACGTTCCCATCGCCCCCATGTGAATTTCCTCATCAAATCCCTGCACACATACTCACCGCTCTCCCTCATATCTGGAAGATTGTGTCCTCCTTCAACTCCTCTGAATCTTTGTCACTCTCATACCAGGCAACCTCAACTTGCACATATGTCATTATCAACTCATTGTGGATTTGGGTCTTTAGCTTGTCCACTCATCCTCAGCCCATAATGGACAACAATTGAAATTCTTGTAAACATTTATGGCACGAGCCTTTTAATCAGGTGCACAACATTGCTCCTCTTGTCCTTTGCACTTTCAACCTCCCCTCTCTTTGACTGTGTTCGAGATTCCACTCAACTCCAATTTGGTTAAGTCTGTTGCACTCAAGCAATACACAATGTCTTGAGAAATGGATAGGGGAAATCAAAGCAACTCAAGGTGAATCAAGGACATATCGTTGGAGGACCATAATGACCTAGTCACCATGGTTCAAATGCTTCAGATTTAGGTTAGAGGACTCTTAGCTCAAGTCCTCTCCATCTTGGAAATAACAATCCAACATCGTCAAAATGATCAACAAATGCAAAACAAGTGCGCAACACTCAGGACTCAAATCGAGGAACTCAGGCTTCGACCTAGTTCCAACATACCCTCAAGGTCAAATTTGGCAACTTCAGAAGAAGCATCATCTCCAAGGGATCTCCATCAGCTTCTAGACTTAAATGCCCCCCACATGATTCCAAAAATGCAAACTTAGATGGTCAAGACCCACCCAATTCTCCATAATCGTATGCAATGCTTTTTTGTTTTTATACTAGGCAACTTTTGCAGAATATATTCAATGAAATGTTTTGCAATTATGCATAGGACAAGGTCTATAGAGACTCGGACCGAATTTATCTCAAGTGCCAAATATGTAAATCTGCAAGACCTGGTTTCAAAAATTTTGCATGTGTATGTACTCTCTTTGCACTATGTGTAGCTTTTATAAATATAAATTTCCTAGTTATTGTGAAAAAAACACAATGATTCAAGAAATTTTGAACCCCTCACTTATGAATGAAAACTCCACAAATACATATATGGTTAGTTACCAAAGGAGCTTGACAAATTATAAATATTTTCTTCGAACTACCTAACTTCTTTGTGTTATAGGAAAGTTGAAGAAACATATTTTTGAAAGGTTAGATTACCTATGACAAAGAAAGCATCATATCCTTGATTGAATTAAAAGGGGTGAAAACTTTATTCAAAAGTCATCTTTTAAGGCATTGTCTCATTGTTCTATGTTAAAATCACAATTTTCTTTTGTTTAAATTAAATTTTTTAATGGAAATGGATTCTCCCTGAAAAAACCTTTGGACACTTGAATTATATAAAATTAACCTCTCAAATCTACACATCCAACAAGTTCTTACCAAATTTCAAAAAAAATTAAAAATATATATATAAAAAAAATAAAAAAATAGGACAATTAAACTATGGCATCTTTTAAAGAGATAAGTAAATATAAGGATAGTCCTTATGCCCCGCAAAGTCTTTGTTGTGACATTGCAAAATCACAAAGTCTTTGTTGTGACATTGAAAAATAACATGCGCAAGAAAGTATGTTTTAACATACTATAAACAATCTTTGTAGGTCATCCCATTTTCTACCGGCCAACTAAATCCTTATGTTAAAATATCATCCTGAGAAAAAAAAGGAAATTTTTAATACATACAAGGCGATTCCACCATCTTGTATTCTTGAGTCTATGGACATTATACCATCAGTTACTTTTAAATATATGGATTATGGGCAAGCATTCTCGACTGCACAACGTTTGCACCGTTCCCAACATTTTGGTTGCTTGCCAGTGGCCAACTTCAGATGCTTCTGACTCTGTACAGACTATTCCATGAATAATAATCTATAAACATTATATCTTCACATAGATGGCATAGATTGAAGTAACAGCTTATTTTAAATACACAAGCAGTGTACTTTTGAAAAAGAATAATGAAATTATTCCCAAGCTTGGAAACCAAGTTCAGTCATCAAGCCAGGCCAAACTAAAGGTCTCTGGAACAACATCAATGGTGAGATTATGAACGGTAGATGCTTTGATGGACAACCACGCTTCATACTCCTTCTCGCTGTCAGATATGATTACACGTTTTAGAGATCTTTGTTTGACTGTAGGGAGTTTCTTCAATCCTGAGCACTCCCTCATGTCCAACGTCTCTAAATTTGATAGCTGATCAAATTCAGTGGGAAGGTCCTGCAAACACCTGCACAGTGAAATATCTAAATATTCTAGTTTCCCAAGTTTGCAAATGGAAGGTGGCAACCTTGACAAGCTCGGACAAGCAGACAATCTGAGCACCCGAAGTGACTTTAACCTTCCTATGTCATCAGGTAAGTTTTGGATAAGATGGCAATTAGTGACAGACAACCTTTGGAGGGATGTTAAGTTGCATAGTTTGACTGGCAGTTCCCCCAAATCACTACAATGATCAATATTAATTTCCATCATGTTTGGAAAGTTCAGGGATTCAAGTTCCATATCCATTAGAGTCATATTCCCAAGGCCCTCACATAAGCATACAGACAACTTTTCCAACCTCTCCCAGGATATACAGTTCTCATAAAGAGAAGGAACAATCAACTTATTAAGAAGCACAGACCTAATTTGAACAGGCGAAGGAAATCTTGGCAACCCACTAATTATTGCACGCATGGAACTGTAATTGTATACTATAAGAACCTTCAGTTTTGGCATGCTATGTAAAAATGTTGGAAGACAGTATTGATTTGCCTCAAAGAATAAAGCCAAAGCTTCCACCTCAGAAAAATCAATTTGACACCAATCTTGCTCTTGCATTGCACCTACAAGTCCCAGAAATATAAAAGTCAATGCATTCTGCTGATAAAAATGTTTATCAAACGCCTTAACAAACTTGGAAAATTAGTAAATTGAACTAATAATTATTCAATGTTTCGTGAGCAGCCTGACCTGTGTGAATTGAAACAAGCTGAGCGCGAGATGACTGATCTTTGAGAGTATTTAGCCATTCTGTGGGAATTTTATCCTCTTTGCGAGGCATGAAGAGCCTCTTAGGAGAGATGATGCTATCCTGGCTGGCCAGGTGCAAGGCTAAATCTCGCGTTACATCATGTTGAGAAAAAGAGAGCTCAGAAGCACAGCTATAATCGATGGCCCCACTCCTAACCCATCAAAAACTTGTATTAACCAAACCAGTCATGGTCATCTCAAAAGCCCCATTTTATCTTTAGTTTGACACTAACATACTTATTTATCTTACCCTCCTGGTTTCTGATCTTAAATTTCTTTCTTGTATACATTTTAGCATATGTTAATAAGCCTCAAGTAATGTTCATGATTTATCGAAGGATGCCAAGGCCCAAAAGCACAAGAATTTAAGTGAAGAAACATACATGAAGACGCCGAAACAATAATCAAAACAAATTCATAGGCAGCGGTAAAAGTAAACAAGTTCCACAGTACATACCCTGGATAGCCCGTGAGATTCAGGAGATTTCGACTTGCAAGTTCTAACAAGACCTCAAAAGCATCTGTCCATTCCATCTCGCGGACATATACCCAAATATCCAATAATGATTCTACGCTGAATTTTCTACCTTTGGGGAAAGCCCCCAAATCCAAAAAGCACTGTTTATGCTTATCATCAAGGACATCTATACTCGTTTCCAAGCGTTTAAGAAGACTCTCTTTGTGATATTCTGATATAGATTCTGCTTTTGAAAGTTTTCTCTCAGCATTTTTCCAAATTGGCCTGGGCTTACCGCGCAAAGAGCTTCCAATGACCTTGAGGGCAAGTGGTAAACCCTTACACTCTGCTGCAACCTACAAATATAATACTAGTAAAA